>BQNB010032264.1:4898-53311 GCA_026074375.1 Tanacetum coccineum | reverse complement strand
GGTGTTACTAATTATAATGCCCGTGCACGCACGAGATTTTTTCTAAACTTTTTAATAAATTATTTTTGTTTATTTTTTTGTTTTTGTTTTAGTTATGGTTTATTTTTGGTTCATAATTATGTTTGACATACGTTGTAAGAGTTTACATAGTTTATATATAATAAGGTCTAAGTATAATTTTAAAAAATCTATGCACTCACGTATATGTATGTTGACGTTTATCAATAGCATGGTCTATAAGTGTTGTACGTGCCTAGTCCCATGCACCCTGAAATGAATCATGATACGGCTCGTAGTAGCAGTAGTTATCTAGCAATTGCATTGGTCACACAACAAATTTTGTAAATAGGTGATCCTTTAGGTTAGTTGTTGACATGGAGTTACAGTTTACTTACAATTTTTTCTAAATAAACCTATACTTGTTTAAAAATAATCTTATTCAAATACCCTCTAAGTGCTTAATAGCTATCCAAATATAAAAAAAAAAAAACTTAAGCAATTATATCAAGCTTACCCAAACACACCTAAAATCTTAGTTAGACATAAATCTTATTTACTTTGTATCTTATTATCCATATTTTTTATATGAAGTTAATGTATATCAGTGACATAAATCTTATTTACTTAGTAATTCATAGTTTTTAATTTATGATATTCATCTGTTATGGATAACAAATATCGTCTTCAATATTTTTTTTCAAGAACAGATACACTTGATGAGGGTTAGCACAAGTCAACACACAGTGTTTGGCAGTTAAAACATCATTTTCAGATAGACTTGTGTGTTGGCGAAGCGTTGTTTCAAGAACGGCTTTGTTATTTGGTATATATGAGAAACTGAGTTCTTCTGATTGAAGCTTTGCACATGTTCCCTTTGCTAACCAGGCGTACTTCACTTCAATCAATGGAGTCATTGGATCTTGTTTAGAGTATAGATTATTCCAAATGTGAGGCGGGATCCAGACAACACTTTCTTCAGCACTAAATTCCAAGACCCCGACATGGGTCGACCAGTGGTCTGACTTTGAAGACTTATCTTGGTCAGCTACTAACAACTGGAAATGAAGTGGACATTTTTCAAAAGCACCTTCACCAGATAAATCATTGAAACATGGATTTGGTAATTTGATCTTGTCCCCCGAACCCTCAAACGGTACAACTTCTAAAACACGGGCAAAAGAAATTCCCCTTTCAGAAAAGATGTTCTTTTCCATCTGTGATCTGCCTGAATTAAAAATAGCAACATATAACTATGCACATAGGTCCTGGAATAGCTTTGCCATATTCAAATCTCAATCATTAGAATTGTTTAATGCATGAGTCCTGTTGACATATTTGGGTATTTAAACAGGCTTATGCTAAGTTTCTTGAAGAAGGAATAAACATTCCAGCATGGTTTCCTTTACTCCAAAGATGTTGTGAATGTGGTCAGTGGGTATTTACTGATTGAATGCGCTAGAATTGTTGATTCATGCCAAAAAGTTGTCATTGTAGGAATCAGCTGTACACCTCCTAGATTTATCAGCGGTGTAACTGAATCTATCAAAAAGGTACTAATCTATTGTGTTAATGTTAACACACTTTATGAAGGTTTGACCCATCAATTATCATATAGTGCATATCTATTTATAAGGTGACAACTAAACCGGTACTTATATATCCGAATAGTGGCGAAAATTATGATGCTGAAATAAAGCAATGGGTGGTAAGTACTTCCTCTCATCATTTATGTCCTGTCTTTTGAATTGTGACTATAAGAGCAAGGAGTATCATGAAGAGATACATCTCTTCATTTGGGCCTCACAGCCTGCCACATCAGCATCTCACTCCCACTAAAAAATACTCCTTCACTCAAAACACACCCCTATCTCTTCACTTTGGCCCCCACCACCCACAATTTTATTTTCTTTTTTATTTTTCACACAAACATAATTTATTTCATTAAAATTAAAAATACAATACGATAATAAAAAACATAAATTAAAAATACAATACGCTAATAAAAAAACATAAATTAAAAATACGAAACATAAAGAAATTAAACGATACGAAACATAAAAACATAAATTAAGCGCTTGGATATTTCTTCATTATTTCAGCTTGTTTCTTTTCAATGATGGCTCATTTTTCAGGCGGCAACGCCGAATGATCGAGCATGAGAAACTCCAGCTCTCTACACTGCATCATCGCTAGTTCTTTTTCTCTCTTTGTCTCGTACGCTCTTTCAGCAGCATCACATTTACGTCTATAATCCTGAGAAACAAGTGACGATACAGACTCCGATTGGCTTCCCCCGGCGCTCGACGTGTCAACCGATTTTTGCTTTTTCGGGGCCCGTTGTTTGCCGGCGGGACGCTCTCTTGGATCAGGACCAAACAGCTCTTGAAGATTATCTTCATCAATCGGCTCCGCCGCATTCCATTTGGGGTAATTTTTCAAAATAACCCACACGTGATCATATTGAAATTTTCTACCACATCGCTCTATATAACTCGTCTTTGCATTCTCGACCAAGTCAGCATCACTTTCTTCGCTTTTACGAGTTAAGTGTTTGTAAATAGCGTTGAACCTTTGTCAATCACCGTGCATCCTCGACCATTTTCTCGTCATCATATTTTTGGTACGAGGAGGAGATGTTGTTCGCGAGTTGAAATCTTGCATAATCAGGTTCAATAAACGTCATCTTCTTGGTCTTTTCCGATATTAGCGTCCTGAGAGTGCTCGATCCAAGTCTCGGCTAGCAAGATTTCTTCGTCGCGATTCCAACGGCTAATCGCTCGCTTTTCTGGCATGTTATCATCATCGCCCTCGTCCAAATCGACAACGGTTTGTTTCCCCCGTTTTTTTTTCATTCTACGCCTAGCATCACGGGGATCTTTGGCTTTTGGTACTTTGAATTGTGGTTGTGATGATTGTTGTGAAAAAAATTGTGGTTGAGTATTTCTTGGATTCGAGTAATTTTGGAAGCCGTATTGTTGTTGTTGATGATACGCCAATTGTGATTGATAAGCTTGTTCGGGTGACATTTGCGTTCCAAAAGGAGGATACGGTTGCGAGGAAGAATTTGAGTTTTGTAAACCTGGGGTAGACGGATTCGATTGGTTCGGAGAAGATGAGTATTGTTGCGGGTTGGAGTTGAGAAGATGGGTAAAGTAACCGGGTTCAATTGGTGGTTGAGACATTTTTTTTGTAGAGAAAATGTGTTGAGATATTAAAAGTAAGAAGTTTTTGGTAGAGAAGTGTGTGTTAAAATGTAAAAATGAGGTGTTATTTATAGTGAAAAGTGGGTATTAATTTAAAAATAAAAAAGTTTTAAAATTAAAAAAAAATAACCGTTGCATTTTAAAAGCAAACGGCTATAAACTTTTATCTTTGTCGTATTTGACTCGTTGCAGTGACGAGATACCGAATTTTTTGAAGTGGCGAGGGCGAGTGGTGTGGTGGCGAGGGTAAGTGGCGAGCCACGTAGGCAGTGGCGAGCTTCTCTCGTCACCACACTCCCTTCTCTAAGAAACTTGCACTTGTGAGATGTATAGTTGCTGCTACTATATATTTACTTTTCTATTATATTATAAGCCATTAACATTTAACAGGTAGCCGAGATATAGATAATGATATGAACCAAATTGATAATAGAAAATTGAAACAAATAGCAATCGTAATCGGATGCTTGTAGATAAACTGATAAACAAAAGTAATCCTACAAAATAAGAATAAAATAAAACAAGAAATCTCCACCCCCAAACCCTAAGGAAATCCCCCCTTATATAGGGTGCATATTACTTCTTCCAAAAATAGATTATTGGCCACTGACTAATGGTTAATGGCAAATAATCCTTTTGACTAACATAATTAACCACCATTAACTAATAGTTAATGGCAATTAGCCCCCTCGACTCTTGCGCTTGTAAACTTGGCCCCAAAGATTCATATCATCACCCCCGCCCTGAAAAACCACCTTGTCCTCAAGGTGGAGCGTGTTCCTCATCATACCCCCCTTTTTTCTCCTCCTCCTCCTCATCTACGAGAAGAACCTGAAGTGCTTTCTTTGAACATCGATGTCCTGGACCGAACTTCCCATCACATCGATAACAAAGCCCTTTAGCTCTCTTATCTGCAAACTCCGAGGCATCTTAAGTTTTCACCATCGATAATCAGCCCCCGGTACCCACCCTCGTTCGTTCCCGTGAACAAGTGGCGGTGGTATTGTTTGATTTGGCCCCAGAAAAAACCTACAAGTGTTTACCAATGAAACATCAGAGAAATTTTGGAACATCCCTTCGGTATTTACCGGTAGCCTGCGGTTATGGCTGTTGTGCTCCCTTGTTTGAAACGGCCCAAAAAATTAACTGTTTATTAAACTTAATTAACTGTTTATTAAACTTAATTTATGAGAAAACAAAAAAATATGTTTGTGGTCAGCCCAACCTGGCTGTACCGTTTTGACAAGTTCCAAAGTTTATCCGTTTTGACCCAAACCTGTTGCTAAACCCGACCAATTAGCCACTCCTAGTTGCATATGTTTATATGTCCATGTATTACTGAGAAGATTTAGTCAAGAGCAAATGTATTTGCTACATCTATAGATGACGAGTTAACGCCCAACAAAAATAGGATTGGGAAGATTCTTTTAATTACATATATTCCCAAAACCAAATGGTTACAACATAATTTTTCTCCATAGGAGCTTATTCTAGGTGGGCATATTTAATATACAAAGTCGCAAATAAGTAAATTACGGTTATAAAGTCGAATTTTGGTACCTGAACTTGACCCCTTTCATTTTGCTACCTCAACATATCATGTCTAACAAGCAACATGGTTACCCTGTTGTTTTCTGTCCATTCCCCATACGTCATCCTGAAATTAAACAATGCATTCCACAGTCAATACATACATTTTATTAATCACGGGTCACTTGAAGGATAAGATGTTGGGAAAGATATGTGTATAGCGAACTTCATTTAAGAAACATGCTCCACATGGTTATTCTTGAAAACAATCAAACAATACATATTAACAATTGAACTTCGTGAATATAATCCTTCTTTTTTTTGCAGCAAGACCTGTTCAACATAAAATGGGCGAGAATGGGTAAATTCGACCGATTCGGGGTCAAATTTCATTTTTTTGTAGATGCGTAAAATATCAATTGAAGCTAATGAAATTATATAAAACGCGTAGTGATTTACTTAGCATCTTTAGTTTTCAAGATATAAAATTAACAGAGGCAAAATAAAGAAAAGTATTCAAAGAGTCAAGCATACTACAAACAATTGTCTAAAGCACTACTGTTATGAACAATTAACCGCATTTACTAACCAACAACAGGGTTTACAAATTATATTAACCAAACCAATCTCAAAAGCACATTAGATGTAGAAACTTACTTCCCTTGACATTGCTTCATAAAAATTAACTCTTAGTTAGATAAACAATCTTCCAAACATCCATAATGCAAAAAGTACCAAACTTTATGCTAGTTCTTAGCAATTTCACATTTAGATATAAAAAATAGTATGGCAAATAAAAGTAAAAGAAAGAAAAAGTACCATTTCAGGATGATGTATTAATGCATTCAACACACTCTCTGAACGATCTTTACCAGATGCGATATGAAGCGGAGTCAACCCACCATGCCCACATCGGGCATATTTCCGGTAGTTTTCTAAAAGTGAACACTGTCCAAACTCCACATCCCAGCCTATGCCTAGCTGCCTTGCATACGCGAGCTCCAAACCACTGTGATAGACAAAACACTATATTAAGAAGTGTAGAAATAGAAGTTGCAAGATAGTTCTTAACAAATTTTGATTGTTCACATAACATAAACACCTAGTTTAATGAAAATTAAGCACAGTCTCCGATCAATAAACACGAATTATCATAAATTACAATACTTTTCCAGGTAACTAAGCACAAATTGAATTGTATTACGAAATTTTTTCACATTTAATTAAAAAAGCGTACAACAATTGCAAACATAATCAAAGAAAATACACATTAAAAATCATACCTCTCCTCCTTCGCCACCAAGCTAACCACCGCCATTATCAATGATCTAGCAAACTAACCCGAGGTTGTAGCAAGATTTATCACGGAAAATAAGCCATTCCACATAAATTAAAGCAACATAACACAAACCCATAACTGAATTACCGAAAAAACAAAAACCCTAGATTAGTAGATAAATTAATAAATAATAGACTAATATACCTTTAATCCATTAACCAAAAAATCATACCTTTGATTAATCAGTTTGAGTGATGTTGAATGAAAGTATTCAGAGTCTCCGTTTGTTTGGTTTTTTTTGTGTCATAAGTTTTCTTAGTCGCCTTGTGTGTGTGTGTGTGTGTGTGTGTTTTGTCATGTCCTTCTGTGTCGAATGAATACTCAAAAGAACCTGGGTTTTGTTTGTTACAATTTCAGTTTTCACCCTTATGTTTTTGTTGATGTCTCCGCTTTTTTAAAGTTTTATTTGTTTACATTTTTGACACATATACTTTTGCACCTAATCTATTACTAGTATAATTTTTTTTGCAAAAACAATTTTTTATAAGTTGTTACTATTAAAGAGACACATAATATTTTTTTCCTTTAAACATCTATAAAAATAAATAATTAATAATTTAATTGTTACTAATTAAAGGAAGAATTGAATATTTGAAATACAGAATTCCCACTTTTCGTTTTCCTTTACTATATAAAAGATTGTGTATTTTCTTTGTTTATATAGTTACCTTCTCAAATAAATGTATGTATATGGATGTTATGACACAAAAGTCTATAACCATGTATAAGATGTAATAAAGAAGGGCTATAGGCATATAAACTATTGGTTTAGAAGATTCGTGCCGGGTATTATGGTTTTTACTTCATTGGATTAGTTGGTGTAAAGTATTCTACAAGTGTGAGAAGATTTGTTGCTGATTTCTTGCATGTTCCCCGAACGGATAATCATCAAGACCTAATGACAAGTATCAACAGTATTTGGTGTAGTTTACTTCTTCTACAAAATTTCGATGTGCACGTTAATGACAAAGTTAAAAGATCGTAAAAGTCTCATCAAAGTTTCGAATCTGCTCAAGATAGGGTTATTGGTTTGGTGGGAAGCTAATTCAAAAACTTCGCCAATAAGGAGTCGATGAACAAAGCTTTTCAAGACATGTTGTATGAATTGGGGAAGTTAATCCAGTTCATACATATTACAATGGTTCTTCAACAAGTAAAAGACAAAGAGGATTCAAGCTGGGTACAAGTTATGAAGACTAGAAGACAAAGACGTCATCTTCAACATTGGAAGCACCTTGGAAGACTTTATTTTGTTAAATTTGTAGAAACATTGTAAGTAATTCTGTATGTCTCCACACTTGGGGAAGATTGTTAGCCCTAAAATGTGAGCGCCATTTACGAAATTACATTAGACTAACTAGGCAAGACACGCAGAGACTTAATATGTCATGTTATCATAGTTTAGAGTGTCTTGGCCTATATATACCCCCTCCATACTTCCATGGAGGGGTGAGGATAATCATTCTACTATTTGTTTCTCTCTCTAGAATAATACACCATCTTTTCTCTCTTCAATTTCTCTCACTAGAAATGGCAACTTATCTCTTTTATCCTTCCCGACCTCTAGATCGACCCAAGTTAGTGAATTAGCCAAATTTTAATTAATATTTAATCTGAGTTTTATAATTAAAAAAACAATGTAACGTAACGTAATATTCTGATTAGTTTACAATTGAGTCGAAAACTCTAAAAATTAGCTAATCTTAAGTTCATTGTAGAAGTAAGTGTAAAATTTTGCATTTTCATACATTGTATACTATACTAAGTATGAGTACAAATACGACATTCCCAATTGTCGTTTTGTACGTGGGCTAAGGTTGGCCTGTATGTGTTGGCATGTGTCCTCTTTGGCCTACCTCCGGTAATGTTGTTTACCTTTTTTTTAGTTTTTTTAAAAGGGTTTACGAACAGCTTTGCGTTTATAACTAAAACTTTTCCATAGTTTCTCACCATACTACTTTCTTGGATCTTGACGTCATCCTCTGTTTGGTATGGAGGTTTTGGAAATTTGGTTTTCGTTTATGTTTTTGTATTTGCAAGTTTAGTGTCTTTTGTGTCTTCCTTTTGTTACTAACGTTTGATGTGTATGGGTTGTGCTATATGATTATTGCCTTTTCCGTTGCCACCTATCATCAGTTCTTTTGCGTTGTATTACTATTAGTTGTGTGCTGCTACTTGGTTGCTTTTGTTTGTTTTTTACCATATGCCGTTGCCTATGTGGATATTTGTTACGCTTCTTTTGTAGTATTTAGGTGTTTACGGTACTGTTATAAACCGTTGGTCGTTGTTAGGTTGTTATATACAACGTTGGTGGTTATTAGTATTTTCTACGACGTTGGTTTACGAACACTATAATTTTAATGAAGACTAAGAGGAAGTTGGTTCCTAAGTCTGTTGTCGTAAGTGGTAGTGCCCTTCCAGTTGAACGTCATGTAGTTGCTCAGGATTGTGGTGCTCTGAGAGATGCTTTTGATTCACCGTTTGTACGTCCATCAAATTCGACTCCGTGTGTTCGTCAACATTTGCGCGTACATTTGGATCATTCTCCGAGTGGACATCGTGTTAGTTAGTTGAAGCGTAGTCTTGTCAAGCGAGACAGTGGTCAGGATGTTTGTGATGTTTGTTTCAGTAGTCCTTTAAAGAGAATGTGTGTACCTCAGTCGTATTCGTCTCCGTGTGTTGGTCAACAGTCGTATGTACGTTTGGGTGTTTCTTTGGTTGGACAATCTGTCAGTCAGTCGAAACGTAATGTAGTTTCTCAAGATGATGGTCAAAATGTTTCTGGTATTGGTTCGGGTGTCCCTTCGAAAAGACCATGTGTACGTCAATCAAATTCGGTCCCGCGTGTCGGTGCACCAGTACAGGAAGGGCTGTTTGCTACTGGGATTCGACTTACTGTTAGTAAGTTTCTTTTATTTTTTATTGTATCATGCAATTTCTTTTGTTTTTCATTGTAATTAGCAATGTTTTGAAAACCGGGTTTTGAATCGACCCGGTCGAGTCACCGGGTTACCGGTTGGACCGCCGGGTCAACCCGGTTTTCCAAAATATATATATATATATTTTTTTCAATAATTAGAAAGAAAGTATGTATATAAATCATGAAATATTTCATATATTAAGCCTAAAGACTATTTATTAACAAATATAACATGTAAAATTAAAATTACGTTGCAAATATATACAATTAACATGTTTTATTTATAAAAAAATACGAAAAAACCGAAACCCGGCCGGGTCTCATGACCCGGGTCACTCCAAACCCGGTCAAACCGGGTTTCGAAAATATGAAACCCGGTTTAATTTGACCCGTTTTTTCGGCCGGAACCGGTTCAACCGGTTGACCCGGCCGGGTCGAACCGGGTTTCAAAACACTGGTAATTAGTTTTGGTATGTTTATATTGTACTCATTGGTTGTGTGTTTCTACTCACAGGTGGCCAGACATTGTCACAATCAACCAATCATGTTAATGTAAACACATGTTCAGTTCCTATCGATGAACATTATGATTATAGTGACCATGGTGTTGATACCGATGCATTTTGCTCTTCGCTTGCAGCTACAGGTACCTTTTTAGTGTAAATCATGTTGTTCATTGCTGTTTTATGATACATGTTGGTTTACACAGTTGTGTTCTTATGCATTTGTATTTTTCTAAGGAGTTGGATGACCAGCCGCTTCATCGTGCAGTCACCGGAGTTTCACTATAGACACGGTGTTGATACAGAAGTTAGGTCGGATCTTGTTTAGTCTAAATAGGCAACTATTCAGGTATGTAACACATTGTTCTTGTATCAAGTGAACTTGTTTGAAGAACCCTGCACAAGGAATGGAACACCGTTAACCTTATCGTGGGAGCGGATCCCACAATTAGACTCCGGCGTGAAAGTAAGTATATAACTTTAGGAAATAATTAAATGTAACTAGGGCTTTTTTCTTAAGATACCTGTATTGATCACAATTGTGTTCCTTTTATAGGCTAAATAACCCTTAGGGTTTCCATATCTTTCGGCCCAAGACACGGCCGATGTAGTAGGGATTTGGAATTATCCTAACCTATTTAAAAAAGTAGAGCATATCTCTTATTTAATTAGGTTATCCCTTCCTAAAGATAGCTCGTGAAGATACCGCGGCCACGGACCACGTGCTGGCAGCAACGAACTGTAGGTCCAAGTGGCCGTGACAGCTACGTGTAGGTCGAAGGTCCATCGTTAACTAACAAGCCCATAATAGTATGAATGGGCCGGGCCGGTCCATACTATACGTCATCATGTCCCCCTAGTCTAGGAGACGTAGCCGTAGTCGAGACAGCGGTCACGGTTGCTATACTACCAAAGACGCTGTCCTGAAAACGCATACACTCTCAAACCGTTTGTTGAGCCCCGCATTGTAAGAAGAGGACCCATTTATCAAGAAACGACGCAAACGGCTGAATGATGAGACACGTGGGCCCAGAACCATTTCACCTTCCTCTCAATCTTAACCATCCAAAAAGATAGTGGAGGATACGTGTCAACCATCCAACGAGGCACAACTGTCGAGGACACAATATAAATAGGGCAAGCGATCATTGTGTATGTTTCCACATCTTTCAAATCAAACCGCTTTTTAACACAAGTTTGCACGTCAATTTATACCCACGGAATCCCGTAATCACAAGGTTAGAACACACGCTGTTGTGAATCTTAATTAAAATAGGTAGGGATACAATACAACTTGAGAACGTTGTATCAACTATCTCCAAAGAGTATCTTCTAGAGTTCACCTCAAAGTATGGTATACCAGAGAGCTTGCACCCTGAGTTGCTTGGCCCAGAGGAACCCATCGTAGAGTTTTCGGAGGGCAAAGTCGGTGTTTACACCAAGTTTTTCGACTTTGCAAACTATCGTATCCCCATTTCACAATTCCTCTTCGACATCCTTGGTTATTACCCGGTTCTCGAGACTTTCAAATTACATGTGAAGGGGTACACTATTGAAGAATAATAACAACTGTGTTACTTCTCCTAAAATACTATTGCTACATTGCTAATTCCTAAGCACTATTTGAGATTGATACTATTCCTAGTACTGTTTGAGAATATATACTATTCCTAATACTATTCATAATATTATTCCTAATACTATTCCTAGTAGTATTCCTAGCACTATTTGAGAATATATACTATTCCTAATACTATTCCTATCACTATTTGAGAATATATATTATTCCTAATACTATTCATAATACTATTCCTAATACTATTCCTAGTACTATTCCTAGCGCTATTTGAGAATATATATTATTCCTATCTTTTTAAAATTTAAATCAAGTGATGAAACGTAACTATGTGAATAGAGAAAGAATGTAATAATTGGTCTAAATGTTTTGCCACATCATTGTGTGGGAGTTTGCGTGTAAACATTGTGTGGTTCTAGCAATTCTCATAAAATAATAGTTATACCCTGCTATGTCTTGGAATGGGTAGTGTACCGAGATAAAATTTTTATAAGAAAAACTTTGGGCCTTGACGTGGAATTTAAGGATTTAGTCAAGTCAAAAGTAATATTTTCGGTCAAAGCTAACAGTGTACTCAATAATTTACCAAATGTTTTAATTAAATATTTTAAAAACATTTATGAAATGATATCAATGTAAATACTCATTTTTATTGGAAAAATGATTGGAAACAATGTCGCATTTTCGTGACTCGAATCGGCCGTTAACTAGTCAAACAGTCCCGAACCGATAGTTATCAAAAACTACAATTATAATTACCAAATCACGCTCTCTTATTTGGTACTTGGTCACTTACTTTTAAAGTTTTATTATAAATAAAATTTTTTATACATTTCTTTCAGTCATTTTTTTATAACACCACATCAAACACACTTCCCCTCCATAAAATCTGGCCACCAAAGGCCCACTGCTGGCCTCCACCCACCGTCGTCACCACCCCACCGCCGTCAAAAAATTTTCAGTCGAGTTTATTCGGCGAACTCCAAAAATGCAGCCCTTCAACCCTATTTATCCGATCTACCACACCACGCGCCACCCTCCTCCAGCCACCGAACCTCCTCACCATCTCTTCCCAACCACCCAAGGCTGCGTTTGGTTTCTCCGGCACCCAAAAGGGTGCGTTTGTTGTTCGGGCCAGCGGGTGTACGCTGAGTTCGCGTCGTAGCAGTCGTCGACCCAACTCTTCGGTGTTGTTATAAGTCTCATTACTTAGGTTAATGCTATGTTTGTTTTGATAATGTGATTAAAATCCATGAGACACTTGCGTTAGACTAGTTGTGCTAGGTTGATTGATCGGCATGAAGGCCGTGTATAGGTTAAGTAAGAGTATTGTAAGCGAATATTTGGTCGAAAAATAATTTTGGCACGTTTTGGTAATAATCGACTAAAACAGAAAGTTTAGCACGTATTTCGGGGTCTGAGACTTTGTAAAATTGTATTTTGTTTGAAAAATATCGAAGAGGGTAATTTTGTGAACGTTTCGGTAAATTGAATGCCCCTTAACCTTAAAAACGAAAATTTATAGCAAAGGCAGTTCGAAATATACATGTTTAAAATGAAACAGCTACTTAAGCAAAAATATCTGCTGATCCTATTTTCACGTCAATTTCGTGCATTTTCGAGTCGTTTCAGCCTATCCGGCAAACACGAAAGCTGTTCGGAGCCGACTTTGCATAAAGTTACTTTTTGGTCAAACTTACGAAAGTGTGATTTAGCGGGTCAAAACGGTGTGGCCAAACAGTAACAACAGTTTTTAATAAAATTATATGCATCAGATTTAATAAGAGGGCATTTTGGTCATTTTCTGTCTAGATTCAAGTCTCCAAAACTAAAAAGTCGTCCGAATGTCATTTCCGAGAGAAATCTCTTTTTACTCCGATTACTAAAACTGATTTTAGTGGCTCGGTTTGGTACGGGTCAGATTGGGTCAAAATGTAGAAAGATGTAAAAAGACATATAAAGACTTATATAAAGGTAATAAAAATGGTAAGTATTAAAAATATACTTAGGTGTGTATAAATTACCAATTAAGGTAACTTTCCTAAAATAAAAAGTTTCCGAAAATAGAAAGTCTCTAATTAATTAACGTAAATAAAGCGTAAGAAATTCCAATTACCTCATGAGTTTGTGGTTTTCATGATTAAGTCGCGCAAGTGGATCTCATCACATGTATGTTTATATAATAATAAATATGATTTTGCCGCTACGATATGTACACATCGTCGATGGTACTTCGAGTATATTATAATTAAGCGACATCTATAGGTCGTGATCATGTTGCCGATTGTTCGTGACTACTTCAACTAATCGATTCGACTGTAGCTTTCGATCAAGGTGAGTTTATAGCCCCTCTTTCACTTGTTTTACATTACTTTACAAATCTCGGGGGAGAATACATGCTCATTACAACTTGTTTACATACTTGTTTACATACTCATACTTATACTCATTTACAAACTCGGTTACTTGAATTATGTCATACTCTCTTTCTACTTATGGATTTAAGTATTTAAAGCTGTTTATAAATACAATGGTTATCTTTTCATTGGACACAAGTATTTCTGGTTATCATCTCATGTTTACGTGTTGCCTAAGTAGCGATTAGACCACTCAATGCCCGAAACCATCATGAACTGTTAATTACAGATTGTAAGCGTGAATGTTATAAATAGATCTATTGGGACTAATTATCCCTATCCGGGTGAGTAGCGCTCACTGTGCCGGTGTACCGGACAACGGGTATATATCATGTCAATTTCATTTGGTGTCTTGGTCAGACACCGGTAGGGCAGAAATACATTTGGCATATTATATGCTACATAAATTAGCTTCAGTGTCATGAGCTTAGCGCAACAGTAAATACATTTTATGTGATACTGTATCTGTTATAGTAGTCATATATTTTAGAAATCTTGTGGTCCACACTACTTTGTTGAACATTACTGGTTATTAAACATTTTTTTTATTATACTGCGGTGAAGCAGTAGACATTATTCTCTTTTGAATTCAACATTTACATTTACAAAAATCTATGAACTCACCAACTTTATGTTGACATTTTAAGCATGTTTTTCTCAGGTGGATTAGATGCTTGGATTACTTGATGTGCATTGGAGTCTAAATTGACAGGATTTTCATTCATGGATTTCTACTTACATTCAAATGATCAAATCTCGTTGTATTGTTTTCAAGCTTTTCATTGTGATGCAATTATGGGACAAATGTTATATTAATTTCAAGAAAATCAACGAGATTATTTTCAAACGACACATTTAGAGGTCGTTCTCTTGTATCTTGTGCTGTTGTATTATGAAGTAACACTCCCGGACATATTTCCGTTGCAACTCATTTTTGAGGGTGTTACACAACTTGAGAACGCTGTATCAACTATCTCCAAAGAGTATCTTCTAGAATTCACCTCAAAGTATGGTATACCAGAGAGCTTGCACCCTGAGTTGCCTGGCCCAGAGGAACCCATCGTGGAGTTTTCGGGGGGCAAAGTCGATGTTTACACCAAGTTTTTCGACTTTGCAAACTATCGTATCCCCATTTCACAATTCCTCTTCGACATCCTTGGTTATTACCAAATTCATGTATCATAACTGTCAGTGATAGGCGCAGCCAAAGTGAGTCACTTTGAAATCAACTGCCGCATCCTGAACATAATCCCCACACTGAATTTATTCCGTTTGTGATGTATCCAAAAACATTAAAACAATGTTTTCGAAAAAACCCCCCCTCAAAAATAGGACAATTGAGAATTGTTTGTCTTTTGAAAACATTGTGAGGGTTGGTGAGTGTTGAACACACAATTTTGAAAGATTATGAATATACGTCGAGAAATTTCTCGAAAAAATTGTGTCAACTTTTTGAAATACCAAATGGTTAGAGGCCTTCTCTTTTAACGCTAAGGTAAGCGCACAGATACGTACACCTATCCTTTTTTTGTGCCTTGAGCTAAACAAAACATTGAATGTCTGTAAGAACAGCTCAGACCGAGAAACGTTAATTTTCACGTTGTGAAGAAAAGTTAAAAACCTTCTTTTATTTGAAAGTCCGGGTTATGTACTGATAAATGCACATTAAGCCATTCTATAACATTAGAAATGACTTGTTTTGAAACTATTTGCAACTCTCCGCGATCGAACTTCATATTACACACCCGTGTTCAATGTTAATCGACATTTCTAAGCACGTAAAATGTTATCTATTCCAAGAGACATATCGAGAAAATCTTTTTGGAAATTTTCTGTTTTTTCTGATTTTGTATTTTCCTTTTAAAGTTTTATATTTTTTGTTATTTTGGCTTTTCCACAAAATATGTACAATGGTGATGTTTGATGATGATATCAAGCAGTCACATTTCGTCAAACCTCAGATCATCAGGAGTCAAACATCTCATACCAAACCTTCTGACATAGATACTTCAAACCGAGTCCTCAGGAAGGGCCTTTTTTTTTACCTTTGTAAACATGTTCAGCTAATTGGTATTTAGTTCTGACAAAATATAATTCAATTCTACCATTTTCCAAACATTTTTCTTTTATGAAATGAAACCGAGTATGGTGTTCTTTATCAGCGAATGCAGTACGGGGTTGCATGATATTGTTAATGGGCAGACCTAAGAGTCGCAGTACAACGTATTTTGTTTAGTTGAAGTCATAATCTTGACGCTATGGTCCTCATCCACAATTACTTGAGTACAACTTGCAGATAACGCACACGTACTCTAACAACTGCTGCCTCTGCTGAAACATTGCAGTAGCAGTTTGTTTCTTTACATAACAACTACTAGCTTATCACCAAGGAACTGTATCCCTCCAGAAGTGCTTTTCCGAGTATCAAGGCATCTGGCATGGACAGCGTCTGAAAATCTGTTAGCTTCAAAGTGCAGAATCCCTTTTGGATACAAGTCCCCATTTTAATGGAACCCTTTAGGTATTTTAAAGCTTCTTTTTAACCCTTGAGGACTTTTTTGTGTTTTGGTCTTTGCATGATAACGTGCAACAATAAAATACTTCGCTTGTACTATTGTCTGACTTCTAGATGTCAAGTACATGATGACCCATCTTACTACGATAATCAATTGGTCTACGGGTTCCCACTAAATTCTATATCTAGTTTAGGTTTAGTAGCCAATTGTGTCCCAATGGAGTGACAATTGTCCAATTATGCTTTTGTCAAAATTTCTAAAGCTACTAGGCCTGATAGAAATAAAAAAAACCATTTTGGGGACATAAAAAATAATTATCATTCCCCCTTATGGACATTTCAAATCACTGACATTAACTTTTCAAATCTTTTTGAATATTTAGGTTAGTAGACCAGAAAATTATGTCCATCAAACGTAAATCTGCACAAGTAGAATATCCTCGCCGTATTTTATCTTGAATAATGTTGTGTCATTGTACCTTACGTAAAGCTTTGGACATCTGAAGTTTGAAATTTTATCATACCATGCGCTGGAGCTTGCTTAAATCCATCCAAAGATTTCCCCTCAGAATGTAGACTTTTTCTGTATTAATTCTGGATCAACGAACCCATCTGTCTGATCAACATAACCTTCCTCCATATCAGAAGACCATTAAGAATGCCTGTGTTCACGTCATCTGATAGATTAGGAAAAACTATGTGTCTGCGTAGTGCAACGAAAATATCCGAACTGCTTCTAAAGCGAGCAACTGGTGCAATAGATTCTTCGAATTAATTAAACCCTCTTCTTGAGCATAAACTTTAGCTAACAAGTCGTGCCTTTGTTTGCGAATTACATGTCTGATCTCATCCATCTTGTTCTTCTATAACCACTTTAGCTCTAAAAACACATACTGCCAAATTTTTTGTCGACTAGTTTCCTAGAGCTTTATCCTGTCGAACTGATTAAGTTTATTCCTGCAATTCTTCGATCCATGCTGAATCACCATTGTCCCCACCGCTCGTCATTACATCTAATATTGAGGATGCCATTAATGTTCTTCGTTTCAAAAATACTCACCGTGAGCACAGAACATGCACATTTCAAATCTGTGGCAAGCTTTCATCTTGTTCGAGCGGTGGACTGGCATGGTTGGATTTCCACGAACTAGATCTAATGTGATGATCGTTTGGTCCATCGGTAATCATGACTTTGTGGTGTAAATGAATGCACATCGGTATATCAATGTTCTTGAGGAAGGCTCCCCACCAATTCTTGTACCCGTGTACAAAAAGGGATTGATAAATTCAGCTTCTTGAAACGATGCATTCGGTGCTTGATCATTGTTGTTGTCCTCAGCATGACCGTGTGCTGGATTGTAATATTCTTCAAGTAAAGGACTGAAGAGAAATTCCAACCCTTGTTGTGACGAATCTGTCTTTTCTGCTGTAGGAACAACATTTTGTCTTGGGGGCACGGGGTCAAGTTATCATAATACTGACGCCTCAGACCTTTAGGAACGAGGCCTGAAGTGACGTTTTTTCAACTGACATCACTTGAACGTTTGTGTGCCGAGTCTGAACCTGTTTGGTGATTCAACATCATCTCTTTGATTTCCATCAAACTTGATAAGAATGACTCAACTATTAAGCGTGTTCCTTATGTAAACACGATATCCTTCGACTGAGTAGAATATCCGCACCATGACACATGGATCCCCTTTTTCATTTTCATCTTATCTATATTTTCCCCATCACTAGTATTAACAAATGCAACCAAAGATGTAAAGATGTTTTTTGAAGGTTTTCCTGTCCATTAATGATGTGATACGCCGTCTTTCCATGATTCATATGAAAGATTATCTGTTTTGAGTATAGCATGCGGTTTGCAACAGGCTTCAGCCCAAAATGATAAGGGGAAGCTTAAAGAAGCTGAAAGCATCGTCGAAGCATCCTCAGCAAGTGTGCGGTTTTCCGTCTTTCATGAAATTCAACATCAACATTCAAACATTCACACCACCACAAAATCTTTTCAAAATCAATTTCAACAACACATTTTCAAAGTGGTGTTGAATTTGAACAACGCCATTATGTTTCAGGTGTACCGAGGATTGGAACTGATGTTTAATGCCTTCATTACTTTGAAATAAGGCATGAGTGTCTGTTCAAGAACTATTTCCTCTATCAGTACGACACTAAAACTTAGCTTGAAGATTTGCGTATGAATCAACATGAGAAATCTTTTGAGAACTTCTGGTGTTTCATCCTTGGATCGTAGAAAAAGAGTCTAAGTGTATCTTGAATAGTCATCAACAATCACCAGAATATATTTCTTCCCATTTATGCTTGCAAACCGCATTAGACCACACAAGTCCATGTGAAGCAAATTCAGCCTTCCTTTGGAACTTGGAATAACTTTTGACTAAAATGAGCTTTCTTTTTGCTTTACTCAATTCAGCAAGACGAACAAAAGTTATCCTTGACATATTTCAACTTAGTAAGCCTGTCCAATATCTATTCCTTTAGAGTAAGGTTATGTAATCGAAATTAAAGATGAGAAAGTCTTTTATTATGATGGTTTGTTGTAGAATGAGGCTTTTTTTTTTTTATTTTTATTTTTTTTTTTTATTTTTTTTTTTTTTTTTATTTTTTTTTTTATTTTTTTTTTTTATTTTTTTTTTTTTTTTTTTTTTTTTTATTTTTTTTGGGGGGATAGGGGGGGGGTTGTTTTTTATTTATTTGTTTTTTTATATTTTTTTTATTTTTTTTTTTTTTTTCTTTTTTTTATTTTTTTTTTGTTTTTTTTATCCTTATTTTTTTTTTTTTTTTTTTTTTTTTTCTTTTTTTGTTTTTTTACTCTTATTTTTTTTATTATTTTTTAATTTTTTTTTGTTATTATTTTATTTGTTTTCCTTATTTTGCTTGTTTGTCTTAGTTTTTGTATACTTTTCATCTTTATTTTTTTTTTTTTTTACTTGTTTTTTCTTATTGCCCCCCCCCCTTTGTTGAAGTTTTGTTTCTTTTTTTTTTTATTATTTATTTTTTGTTTAGATCTTTTTCTTCTTGTTTACTTATTTAATGGAACATTTCAGTTAAATTTGTATTTAATTGGATGAATACTTTATCATTTTTTTGTACTTTATTTCTACTATAGGTTTTTAATTTTTTTTTTTATTTTGAATATATAGTTTGTGTACATGATTTAATTTAATTTGTATTGATTAGTTTTTTTTTGGCTTATATATTTTCTTTTTTCAAAATTTTATTTTTTTTTTTTATTTGGACTTTTGGTTATTCTTAAATTTACATGTTCTTTTTTTATTTTTTTATTTATTTTTATAATTTTTTTTTCTTTATTTTTGTAAATAATAATTGTGTATAATATTATTAAATCATTAATTAGAAAATTTATTTCTATTATTCTTTTATTTTATTATTCATTATTTTAATATTTTTATTATTATTGTGTATTTAGTTTATTTTTATTTTTTTTATTTTCTTATTTATTTATGTTCAACTTTTGTGTTTTTTTCGATTCTTTTTTTTTACTTATATTTTATAATTCCTTTATTTTATCTTTTTTTCTGATTTTTCATGTTTTTTATTTTTTTATTTTTCTTTTTTTTTTTTACGTTTTTGTTGAAATTTTAATTTATTTATTGTCATTTGTATGATTTTATTGTATACTAGCTTATGGGGGTGGGGGTGGGGATAGGGTATTGGGTTGGTAGAGGGAAGTAGGTGGGGGGGTGGTGTTATGTTTTTGTTTGATTATTTATTTTTTTTCTTGTTTTATTTATATTAATTTTTGTATTTTTTTTATTTTTCTACTTTTTTTTAATTATACTTATTCATTAGTTTTTTTCTTATAGTTTATTTTTTCTTTTATATTTTTATTTATGCTTATATTTATTTTTTTCTTCAATATTTTTTTATTTCATTTATTAATTTTAATATTTCATTCTAATAAATTTTTTTATTTTTTTTTAATCAATAAATTTCAGTTTAATAATATTTTAGATATTTATTGGAAAAAACTTAAATAATTATACATTAATGCACAATATACACTAATTAAAAAAAATTTATTGTAATTATCTGTAATTATATAATTATATTACTTTAAAAATTCTTACATTTTCATATTATTACATTGTATTTTTTTTTAATATAGATTTTATTTATTTTTTTTTATAATATCAAATTTTTTTATTAAAATTCACCTATTAAATCTATAATGAATATATATTTATATTTAAATCATTAATGAAGTTATTATATTTTTTAATTTATCTTCTTTTTAAAAATTATTATTAAAATTATCAATTCATAAAGAAAAAAAAATAAGATTAATTCAAAAAAGATACAAATCGCCCACAAAAATAAAAATACTATAAAAAAAGGGACAGGTTTAGTAGGGGGGTTTAGAATTTTATTTGACATTAGTTAACAGTTGTGTACGATCTATAAAACAATAATCTTAAAGAAACCAACTTCATCAACGGTACCATCTTAAACCAGTCACTCAAGTCCCTATACACACGGGTCAAAGCAGTCAACTCTTCTTTTATAGTTTCATATTTTAAAGCATATCTACCCCTATATACACGACAGCAACAGAATCCCCGACAAAGTCACAAGATACAGTAATAAGTCCCTTTCTAAAAACACCAATTTTAAATTAAACCTACATTTATTAGTTCAATCTTTCCTCATACTTCCCATTCATGCATTCAACATTCTTATCCATAGCTGATCTCAACAAACGTCTACTATTCTCCTACAATATTTCCCTTAATATCTTTACATAAAATCCGCATACATCAGCGACCCACATCATCCTTCCTTTTCTAATCATTTTTATTCAGTCCAATTCTAAAGCTTTTTCAAGTACATCTTAATTGCTCTTTCATTTTCACTTCTACCCCACACTTTATTAATCTACGCTTTCCATCTCAGCAACTACTTACAATTTAACAAGCTTTGTCTTTCTAGCTCTTAAATTTGCTGAGCATGTCTTCAACATCCGTTCGAAGATCTAATGTCATTCGTCTTATTTCTCCCATCATTTTTTCTTCTCAAAAATATTCACAATTAACAACCAACATCTACCTGCTTTCATTCAGCTCTATCGTACTACAATCAAAAAGCTCGCAGTCTAAAATATTTCTAGCTTTCCCTCATTCTTCCATATCATCTTTTCTGTTTGTTTTTTATAAATAATGCTTTTTCTTATATTCCCTATAAAGCTCTTTTTTAGTACCCTTCTTATAATTATTCATAAAGCTTATTCCAAACCTTTCTTATCAATTTTTTGTACAGCATGATCTCATTCAATCATTCCTACACCACCTCCTTAGGCTTTTACCAAAAAAAAAATGCTCCTTATTATCTTTTCTTTTTATTTCCTAAAACTTTCTAACATCTTTAGTTCCTATAAGCTCATAACAACAAATTATACCACAACAATACCCATTACAAAATAAACATTATAACAGCATCCATACACAATAAAAACACGCTACAACTAAAACAAACAATTAAGCAATGTGTAACTACAACTTCACATTAACTCTCAATCAAATACATACTCTATATTACAATAACTTTATCTTAACAAATCTCCACTCACATAACTTACCATACAACTACAATCAACCAAACGTTCAAACATCTAATTTTTACAATATACCATTTTCACCCACTCAAAAAACTTCCGCAAAAGAAAAAATATTAAACAAAGAGCTGTCATCTACCGACTTACAAAGTCAACAATTCTTACAACTCTCTATTATACAAATAGCTTTAGCTTAATCTCTCAACACCTCACTATTCACTGAAAGCCTTGTTAATGCTTCCTTCTCTAGCTACAACAATTATTAATTATACTCAATATAGCTTATCATATTGATTCGTAAAAAATAATGCTTTTCGTAAAATTAGCAGTCCAATGTTACAAACCTACTAAATCCAAACCAATTCTCTCTTCATTTCTATCTTACCAACAAAACCAACTACCCATTACATATCATTTGGCGAACGAGAATCATCTCAATAGTTCACGACACAGCTACCATTTTATAAAATGCTTTGTTCCTAAAACAATCGCTATAGTACTTTATAATACCCCCTGATACAAACATTTTATTATCTTATTCACTCTATTCATCTACCTGTAATCTGAAGTTCTTTTTTAACAACAAGTACCTCCATTATTATAATTATTTAGTTCTCCCACAACATCAATCTTTATTCACTTCTTAAACTTTCAGAGGAGTCCTATATGGATATGGCATCGAAGACCTTTCTCATTCTAAACTTCCGATTACATCACCTACTCACAAAGAAAGATATTGTGACAGGCTTACCTAAGTTGAAAAGATGTCAAGATCATCTATGTTCGTCTTGTGAATGAGTAAAAGCAAAAATGAAGCTCATTTAATCAAAAGTTGTTTTCCAAGTCCAAAGAAGGCTGCTAAATTGCTCACATGGACTTGTGTGTCCTATGCGGGTTGCAAAGCATGATATAGGAAGAAAAATATTCTGGTGATTGTTTAAGACTATTCAGGATACACTTGGACTCTTTTCTACGATCCAAGGCTGAAATTCCTATTGCAGTTCTCAAGACTTTCTCATTATGAATCAACGCATATCTCAAGCACAAGTTATAAGTGTCCGTACTGACTAGAGGGCTACATAGATCTTGAATCAAATTGGACACTCCCATGCTTATTTTCAAAAGAAGAAGCCTTAAAACATCAGACTTCCACTCTCGTAAGCACCTGAACATAATGGCTTGAGTAAAGGAGCGGTACCGCACTCTTGCTGAAGGCTCTCGATACGATGCTTCAGCTTCTAAGCTTCCCATTATCATTTTGGCTGAAGGCAGTGCAACCGCATGCATACTAAACAGATCAATCATCATATCGACCACATGGAAAGACGCGTATCACATCATTAATGACAGGAAACCTTCAAATAAACATCTTTACATCTTTTGGTGGGGCATTTTGTTTACATAACTAGAGATGGGGAAAATCTATGATAAGATGAAAGAAAAATGGTCCATGTGCATTAGTGATAATTCACTCAGTCGATAAGGGATATTCGAGTTTACATAAGAGCAACAACGACTTTAATAGTTAAAAAGAAAAGAAAAGGGTCCATTCATATCAAGTTGATGAAATCAAGAGATGATATCTGATCACAACATTCCAGGACCTCGCACCACAACGTCAAGAGAAGTCAGTTGAAAAAGTCACTTCAGTCCTCGTTCCTCAAGACAGAAGGCGTCAGATTATTATGATAACTCCTGACCCCGTGCCCAACAGACAAATGTTGATCCTACAGCAGAAAAGACAGATTCGTCACAACAAGGGTTAGAATTTCTCTTCAGTCCTTTACTTGAAGAAAATTACAATCCAGCACATCTGGTCATTTTTGCTGAGACAACAACAATGAGATCAAGCACCGATTGCATCGATTCAAGAAGCTGGAATTACAATCCCTTTTTGTACACGGGTGGAGACAAGAAAATGATGAGCCTTTATTTTTCCTCACGCAACATTGGATAATACCGATGTGCAATTCATTACAACCAGCAAAGTTCATGATTACCGCGTGCGCCAAAGTTCATCCATTTGAACAAGTTGGGAAATCCAACCAAGCCATTCGAACAAGTGCAGCTTGCCACAGGATCTGAAATGTGCATGTTCGTGGCTCACTGTGTAGTATTTTTGAACCACAAGAACATTAAGGAGGCAATGGCTGATTCTGCATGGATCGAAAGCAATGCAGGATAAACTATCATCAGTTCGACAGACTAAAAGAGCGAGAGGGACTAGTCGACAAACCAAATTGGCAAAGTGATTTTAAAAAAAATAATGCTAAAGTGTTATAGAAGAAAAAGAAGGATGAAGATCAGAACGTAATACGCACAAAGCACGCTTGTTAGCTAAAGGTTATGCTCAAGATAAAGGGTATTAATTTCGAAGAATCATTTGCACCAGTTGCTCGGCTAGAGCAGTTCGGATTATTTCGTGCCTACGCAGCACCACAAGTCTTTATCAAATCTATGCAGATGGACGTGAACACGGATATTCTTAATGGTCTACTGAAGGAGAGTTTTATGTTGCTCCAGCAGAAGGGTTCGTTGATCCCAGATCATCCAGAAAAAGTCTACCTTCTGAGGAAGAGCTTTGTATGGATTAAAAGCAAGCTCCAAGAGCATGGTAAGATAAAATTTCCAGACTGTCCTGATGTCCAAAGACGCTTTACATAAATGTACACTTGACCCAACAATATTCATAGATAAAATACGGGGAGTGATATCTACTTGTGCAGATTTACGTTGATGACATAATTTTAGGGTCAACAATCCCTAAAATTCACAAAAGATTTAAAGTTAAATGTATGCAGTAGATTTGAAATGTCCATAATGGGGAGATGAAATTATTTTAAGTCCCCAAAAGGTTTTTATCAATCACGGCCAAGTACGCATTATGAAATTTTGAAAAAGCATAATAGGGGACAATTGTCACAAGCCATTGGTACAACACATTGAGCTACAAACCTAAACTAGATATATGATTTGAGGTGGAGAACCCGTAGAACCAAGCTGATTATCGTTTCATTAAAGATCGGTCAGCTCATCGTACTAGACATCATAGTAGACCAGACTTAGTACAAGCAGTATATTTTGTGCACGTTATCAAGCACGACCAACACAAAAGCACCTCAAGGATTTGAGAAGGAAATCTTATAATACGCTAAAGTGTACCATTAACTATGTGACTACTGGTATCCAAAAGGATTCTTGCCTTTGAACTAACAGGCTTTTCAGACGCTGAATATGCCAGATGCCTTGAAACTCGGAAAAGCACTACTGGAAGGGATTAGCAGATTTCCTTGGTGATAAGCTAGTACGTATGTAGTCAAGAAACATAAACATTGCACTGCAATGTCTTCATCCCCAGAGGCCAAGTACGAGGCGTAATCTGGCAAGTTGACTCAGTAATGTGGATGAGACATAGCAATCAAGATTATGACTTCAACTACAACAAAATATCCCGTTGTACTGCGAAACTTAGTCAGACAATAAACAATATCATGCCAACCACTGCGTACAGCATTCAGCGGAACTAAAGCAATCCATACTCGGTATCATTTCAAAAGAACATGATGAAGTATGTTTTAAGTGGTTAAGGATTTATGAATTATATTTTGTCAGAAGCCTAAATACGCGAATTAGCTGACATGTATACGAAAGCCCATCCTGAGGATCGTTAAGTACTTGAACCAAAGGATGGTATGTAGAATGTTTGACTCCAGCTGATTCTGTGAGTTCTGACAAATGTGACGGCTTAGATATCATCATCAATAACATCACCATGTTACATATTTAGTGAGAAAAGCAAACATCTACCAAAATATAAAACTTTATAAAAGAAAATCTCAAATCAGAAAACAGAAGAAATTTCAAAAGATACTTCTCAGACATGTCTCGCTTGGAAACGAATCAACATTTACGTGCTTAGAAATGTCGATTAACATTGACACGGGTGTGTAAATGAAGTTCGAGCAAGAGTTGCAAAATAGTTTCAAAACATGTCATTTCTAATTTTCTAAATGGCTTATGTGCAAATATCAGTACATAACCCGGACTTCAAATAAAAGAAGGTTTATAACTTATCCTCACAACGAGAAAATTAACGTTTCTCGGTCTTGAGCTGTTCTTACAAGACATTCAATGTTTTTTAGCTCAAGAAAAAGGATAGTGTACGTATCAGTGCGCTTACCCTTAGCGTTAGAAGAGAAGTCCTCTAACATTGGGGGGTGGTGGGTGGTGTGGGGGGGGATAGGGAAAAGTTGGAACACACACAATTTTTTCAAGAATTTCTCGTACGATAACATAATAACATCAAAATTGTATTGTTTAGCAAACACTCCATCCCTCACAATGTTTTCAAAAGACAACAATTTCTCAATTGGTCCTATTTTTGAGGGGGAGTTTTTCGAAAAACAAAGTTTTAATGTTTTTGGATACATCAACAACGACAACTCTTATGTATTCAAAACATTATCAAAATGTTCCAAACCATTCATGCTGATAATATTTTCTCCCCACAGAATTTTCAAGACATATTTTAATCACAAGGTTATTTTCAAAAACTAAGTGTTTTTATTATTTAAAATAAATGAGAGGAGAAACATGAGCGATTACACAAGTAGTGAGCTATTCGACTCAAGGTGCTGAAAACACAAAAGTGTTTGATGGTTCTATCTTAGCACCTCAACAACATTCTTTAATTTCACGACGATTCTGAGGTCATAAGGTGGTAGGGTTAGGAATATCTATGTGTAACACACAACTAATAAATGAGGGGCATCGGAAGTATTGTCCGGGGCGTACTTCAAATACTACAGCACAGGATACAAGAGAAACGACCTCTATAATGTTTTCGTTGAAATTAATCGCGAGAGTGAGTTTGAGTATAAAATTGAGATAACAGTTTACCCATAATTCATCACGCACAAAAAACTTGAAAACAAGTGCAACAGGTTTTGATATGGAGGATGGTATAGAAATCCATGAATGAAATCTTTCAATTTAGACTCCAAGGGGGCACATCAGAAAGCCAAAGCTTCTTGTTTAGTTGTTTTTTTGTTTTTAATTGTACTAATTCACCTGAAAAATTAATTCATGCATAAAAAAGTCCAACATAAGTTGGTGAGGTTTCATGGAATTTTTTTAAAATGTAAATGTTGAATTCAAAAAGAATAAGTCTACTGTCTTCACCAGTATAATGAAAAAATGTTTAATAACCAGTATGAGATCGAATCAAGTATGTGACCCACACAGATTTCTAAAATATAATACTACTATAACAGATACAATATCACGATAAAATATATTTACGTGTTGCGCTAAGCTCAAGACACTGAAGTGCTATTATGTAGCAAATAATATGCCATAATGTATTCTTGCCACTAACCGGTGTCCTGACCAAGACACAAATGAAATTCGACATGATATAATACCCGTTGTACCGGTACAAAAGCCGGCAACAGTGAGCGCTACTCACTCGGATAGAAAGATAATTAAGTACCACTGATCTATTTATAACATTCATCTGCTTACAATCTGTAATTAACAGATCATGATGGTTTTCGGGCATTGAGTGGTCATAATCGCTACTTAGGCAACCCGTAAACATGAGATGATAAACAGAAATAACTTGTGCTAATGAAAGATAACATTGTATTTATAAACAGCCTTAAAATACTTAAATCCATCGAAGTGACAAGACACATATGACATAATCCAGTAACCGATGTTTGTAAATGAGTATATATATGTAGTATGTAAAACAAGTACGGTAAGACAAGTTGTAATGAATGTAACGATCATGGATCTCCCCGAGCATTTTTAAAGTAATGTAAAACAAGTAAAAGGATGGGCTATGAAACTCACCTTGATCGAAAGCTACTCGTCGAATCATTAGATGAAGTAGTCCTAGCGAACGCAATCGGCAACATGATCACGAACTATTAATGTCGCTTAATTATAATATACTCGAAGTACCATCGGCCGATGTGTACATCGTAGCGGGTGCAAAATCTATATAGTAGATAATATAATCAACATACATGTGATGAGGATCCAGCTGCGCGACTTAATCTGAAACCCCACTCTTTGAGTTATAGAACATTCTTACGCTTTATCTTACGTTACTTAATAGAAGACTTTCTATTTTCGGAAACTTTTTATTTTAGGAAGAGTTACGCTAATTGGAATTGTATAAAGCACCAATAGATATACTCTTTTAAGTACAATTACGCTAGTTATTTATTTACAGTTTTTAAGCACTCAAGTAAGACTTTATTATTATGAAGAAGTCTTATAATTTGTCTGCTTTGAGGCATTCTTTATATTAACATTTGGAGCGCACAAAAACGTAGACCAAAATGCGGTTAGCTTGGACAAACGAAGTCCTATAAATCAGCGATTTTATCCCACAGACTTCAATGATAAAACAGTAGATTTCAATCGTGAAATGGACATTACCTAACGACTTATGTTTAGTTATTTGGCCCGAGACTTTGAATCTCGAACAAAGAAGGAATAGATCCAGAATTATGCCTCTCGAATATACTTTAAATGCTGCATAAGCACCCCGATAAACAATATATAAGTTTCTATGAAAAACTGCTGGCAGATTAGACCAACGGTTTTTGATCAATATCAAAGGCTAAATCAACAGCTTTATCGTATATTTTTGACCAAAATAGTAACTTGAATGCACAACGCTCGCACCGACAGCATTCCGTTGCTTCAAAGCCGGGAATGGGGCGAGGGCGTATGAGGAGGGGGGGGACATGAAACGGACACAAAATGCGCCGAATATTGACGTTGAAAATCGGACCAGCAGCTATTTTATTTGTCATCTAAGTAGCTGTCAATTTTACACTGTATTTTCCGAACGTAATATGCTATAACTTCTATCGTTTTAAGAGATTACGCGCGAGTCAATTACGAGAAGCGTTGGACCACAAAATGCACTCTCGATGATTATCTCAAATCAAAAATACAATTTTAACAAAGTCACAGACCCCGAAATAGGCTATACGTTTTTGTTTAGTCGATTATTACCAAAACGTGTCAAAAGTTGTTTTTTCGACCAAATATTGCGGGCGTTATATACAGTGGCGATGGTTTTTTTTTTTTTTTTTTTTTATTTTTTTTTTTTTTTTTTTTTTTGTTTTTTTTTTACTAACCTATACACGGCCTTCATGCCGATAAATCAACCTAGCACAACTAGTCTAATGCAAGTTTCCCATGGATTTCATCACATTCAAACAACAAAATAACAGAACCCAAGTAAACGAAGACTTATAACAACACCGAAGAGTTGGGTCGACGACTGCTACGGCGCGAACTCAGCGTACACCCGCTGGCCCGAACAACAAACGCACAATATTTGGGTGTTCGGAGAACCAAACGAAGCCTTGGGTTGGTTAGGGAATAGATGGTGAGTAGGTTCGGTGGCTGGAGGAGGGTGCGCGTGGTGTGGAGATCGTGGGGGGGTGGAAGGGGAGCATTTTTGGAGTTCGCCGGAAAACTCGCCAGAAAATTTTTCCGGCGACGGTGGTGGTGGCCGACGGCGGCTGGGTGGCGGCCGGCGGTGGCCGGATTTTATAGAGGAGAAGAGTGTTTAAGTGTGTGTAAAAAAATGAAATGAAAGAAATGGTATAAAAAATTTATTTATAATAAAACTTTTAAAGTAAAGTGACAAGTACCAAATAATAGAGGGTGAATTGTGTAAATATAAATTGTAGTTTTTTTTATAACTATCGGTTCGGGACTCGTTTGAACTAGTTAACGGTCGATTCGAGTCACGAAACTTGAGCCATTTTTTCAAATCATTTTTCCAATAAAAATGAGTATTTACTTGATAACATTTCTTAAATGTTTTTATAATATTTAATTAAAACCTTTGGTAAATTACTGAGTAACACTGTTACGCTTTGACTGAAAAATATATTTTGACTTGAATAAACTTTAAATCCACGTCAAGGTCCAAAGTTTTTCTTATAAAAATTTTATCTCGGTACACTACCCATCCCAAGACATAGCAATAACAATTTAAAGTCACGACAACCTTGACCAAATTCAAAAAAATATAATTAGACACCATTATGTATATTCCTTACATGACTACCCTACCTATACATATTTCTTTCTCTATTCACATAGTTACGTCTCATCACCTGATTTAAATTTTAAATAGATAGAAATAGTATATATTCTCAAATAGTGCTAGGAATAGTATTAGGAATAATATTATAAATAGTATTAGGAATAGTATATATTCTCAAATAGTGCTAGAAATAGTATTAGGAATAGTATATATTTTCAAATAGTGCTAGGAATAGTATTAGGAAGTAACACTATTGTTATATTCTTTAATAGTGTACCCCTTCATATGTAATTTGAAAGTCTCAGGAATCGAGCAAATGTTTAGCTTATAAATGAGAGATAAATAATAATTATTATGATTTATTATTTAAATATGTTTTGAAATTTACAAGCTACGCGGCAATTGTTTTTATGCGACGGTAAATAGTCCAAATGTAAAAAAAATCGAACCGGACCCAAAATGTCAAAAGGTAACATAGACATTTAAAGTTTCGAAAATTGTCGGATGTTACAATACACTATTTGGATGTGGAAACTAACTACAGAACCTGATTAAAAGTCATAATATTTTTCCTTAAAACCAACCAAAATCTGAGTTCCGGTATTTAGTCAATGACTAGTAGAAACTCGGCCCATGGGCGGTGAAAAGAATACAAATCTCAGTATTTACCGTTCGTTACTATAAGGGGTAGCACTACCTTGAGTAAAAAAAATATGTGCTGTAATTTTGACTTTCAAGCGCCATTCTCCTAAACATTCTAATCTCTGTTGATAGTTGTACAAAGTTATATATTCACTTTGTTCAACTTTCATCCCATTGCTTAGATCTTTGGCCTCCAAAGCTCTTAAAGTCTAAGAGAACAACGAAGAAATTTATTTAAAGTGTAAAGTTGACTTAATGGACAAACGAATTACTTTCTAACGTGAAAATGGTACAGATTCTTTATGGTTTTAGGATAATATTGAGGTCAACTCGAGCTTTTTAACAAAAAATACATGTCCCGTGCGTGGTTATTTTGTAGCCGAGTGCCGCACACATGCAACTGCAGCTTCAATCATGCGAAACATCTCACTTGCACCAAAGTTTGTACCAAGTTTTGGATCAACCAAAACAACGCATCTGTTAGACACTTTCTAACTCCATCTTAACAATAATCATGATATCCTATTACTTATAGCTGAATAAATTCCAAGTAAAATTTCATAAAAAAATAAAATGACATGCTTACCATCTTTGATAATATTGTCTTGTGGGAGTAGGAATCCTTTGCTTAAGGATACTATTGTTCACATTTAGAATCAATCTTTGATGGTCCAGATATGCTACCCTTAGTGATAACATTGACACTTTTGCCTTCATTTTTGCATTCAAAATTTTTTGTAAGAAAACATGAATCATCATATATGACATTATTGGTAATTCAAAAAACATATACAATTGCATAAAAATGTAGCATACTTGTAGAGAATTGACATTACGTTCCAACTACAATATGTATTGCAATTTCCTCACTCGTGATCGTTGAGCAGATCGATAGTTGATTCGCCAAATATCTATTGCAAAGGATACGTATTATATTTCTAATAACGAATGTTGAACATGATATTTCAAAGTGTTGCTAGACGTAATACGTTATCGTGTTACCTGTAGTCTTAAACAATAAGTATGAAACCATAATCAATTAAAAGTGTGATGCATAATTTACCCGAGTCAAGAAATCAACATTGCCATGTGGTAGTCTAAGGCAAACCTTGGTGGCACCATCTCCAGTCTCTAATGTCAGCTGAGAAATAAATAGGGAAAAGCCATAATTAGTCAAGAACCCCAAAGCCTCAAATTTCAATCATATTAACATGAAAGTAATACCAATACAAAGCAACAAGCCATCAAAATTACTCTGTATAAAACTATAAAAAGACGATCGAAATAGATACGACATTTATGCTAATCCCTAACCTTAAGAACATATTAATTCAATATTCAAAGGCTACATATTTAAACATTACTAAAGCTAAAAAACACTATGTTTCATCAAAAGCATCATACTATCATTCACACATAAACTAATTCGAACAAAATACACCAATATCAACATTAAACATTAATGTACCACCGCAAAAACAAAGATCAAAACATATATGCACCATTTACACTAATCATAGATAAGTAAATTAACACATCATTTAAAAATCAAAACACAAAACCCCAAATATGACAAAACCCTAATTTAAAAATTCAATTTTTATATATGTATACCTTTTTGTGTTTATGGATTTTGTTTACCGAAGCAAGATAGGGAATACTCTCATTTCACACCTTCTTCCTCATCGTGCTGACGAGATCATCCTCAACTATTTTTCCAGTTCTACACGAATCAACAACATATTGCACAGGGCTGCAAAAAAATTAGAAAAAGAAAAATGGAATTAATACTGAATCAACTTTCAGAGTACAGTAAAAATAATAGGATTTTTCATCTTTTGTTATCTTGATCCCCAATCTATCTTGCTGTAATCTCCATTGTTGTGACCAAATTGATTTTTTGTGTGTGTTTTCTGGTGATATGAGAGGTGAAAGATGAGGTATGATGAATCACTTGGGGTTTTTAGCATACTTTTGGTATGCACAGTAAATGAAAAGAGCTCTTGTTCTTTCATAAAAATCAGTTTTGGAAGATTGGATTAATGACAAAATTATGAAGTTTAGTTGTTGTATAAATGGGACTGTACACTTTTTACAACATGGGTTACAAAACTTGAAGCCTGCACATTTAATATGTGTATTGAGTCTTTAGATATATAAGATAACAATTGATTTTTCATCCTTCATAATACCAAGCATTATGAATACACATAACTTGATTCAAAGAGTCTGATAGGTACCATATATAAACTTGTTCAAAATGGAATATACTTGACTCTTTAAATATAATAATCAAATTATCACATATAATAATCGGTGTAATTTGTTTGCTAAAGTTGTTTGAGAAGGCCCCATTTACTTGTAAGCTATGCAATGAAAGTTGTATAACTCATAACAAACCACATTCACTCAACAAATCACCCAACAACACGTGTCACTTCTCCAACAAACATCTACACAAACTCTTCTTGCTTGTTTATAAAATTTAACTTTTTTTATTATGAGATTTAGTAACCGTTTTCTCTCAAGAATAATCTCTCAAGAATCACTTTTCAATTCATATTAGAGTCATCATAAAATATCTAACTTTCAGGATACGTTCAGCTTCGTTTAATCACTTTAATCACTTCACGTTTAGCTATATTATGTGTTTCGGTTTATACATTCGCGATGTTTTTGATCTGTTTCGGTTTCTATATTTCCCAACGTACGCATGTAGATTATTCGTTTAATTACTTTAATCACTTATACTATGTGTTCGTAATGATTTTGATATGCTTCGTTTTCTATATTTCCTAATGCACGCATGTAGGGTGTTAGCCTCAAAATATTGAGTCGAACAACGAAGTTCGTTCATTAATTATATTAGGTCTCGGTCATTAATTAATTATACGTTGTAATAGGCTAGACGGGTAAACGGGCTCTTTATGTAATCTAATCGCTCTCGTGTATCGGGCGAAAGCCCAAGTAATCCCAAGCCCGGCCCGTAGAAACACCAAGGCATGAAAGCCTCTTGGTTTTAACTATAAATATCCCTCTCCAAAGATGGAGAGGATGTTGGTCTCATTTGTAATCTTTGCAAGTTAATCAACCATTCCATTTTCTCTCTACTTTCTCGAACCTCTCTCTAAAATTCTTCATATCTTCCTTTTCTCTTATCTATTTTTCTTGTATTAATGGTGATGTGAAGGTGATATTGGGTTACCGACATTTGATATCACTCGCCACGGGTGGGTTTAGTGGTTTTGTTGAGAGCTTATTTGAGCTTATTAGTTCGGCTTAAAAGGCTTTTTTTTTCTTTTTTAGCTTCTTTATTTCAGTTTTTTTTCTCTTCACGTAGCTTATTTCTACAACAACATAAGATTCATAGTTTTTTTTAACAATTCTTGTTTTTTCAAAAATCTTTGTTTCGTGAACATTTTTTTGGGCTTTCTACTAGCACAATCTTAGGCCAATAAGGGTGCGGTTTGGTTTTACAAATATTAAGAAGTCACGTTTTTTTTAGTTTAACACAAGCCTCTGTGTTGTCTTCTTTAATTTTTTTACTTATTTTTGTGTTGACAACGTTTCTTGGTTCGTATTTGGTTTGTTTGTTGTCATCTATTTTGAAAGTGCTTACTTTGGTGCTAGCAAAAGCTTATTTAAGTTTTTTTTGGCTTATTTCTTTTGTGGTACTAACGGTTGAAAAAAAAGGGAGACAAGATCCAAGTATTAAGGAATAAGGACGTTGGAGGTTTTGTTGTTTCGGTAGAAGACAAAGACAAGGACGGTTGTACATCTTGGAGTCTTGTGTGAACCGAACGAGTTCAAACCTTGAGAACCGATCTAGTCAATCTAGCATGAACCGAACTAGTCATTTCTTCAAGTGCCGATCTAGCAACATTTAGAAGGAACCGATCTAGCAAGTTTTTTTTAGAGCCGAACTAGCAAAGTTGAAGACAACCCGATCTAGTTCAAGCCTTGTCAACCCGAACTAGTTGATTCCTTAATACCCGAACTAGTAAATTTTAGAAGGAACCAAACTAGTTGATTTTAGAAGGAACCGAACTAGTTGATTTTAGAAGGAACCGAACTAGTTGATTTTGTGACGGATCCGAACTAGTCATCTCTTCAACAACCGATCTAGTCACAATCCTTAAGACCCGAACTAGTCGAAAACCATTGAGAACTGATCTAAATAAGTCAATACGAACAAAACATACTCGTTTTAAATCATTTTTGATTTTTCGAGTTCCAGTGACGGTGCTCGACGAGACTTAAAACTTATACCATCGTGATCGTGACATCTTTTCGATCAACGTGGTATATTCGGATTTTACCGACGATAACCGTATGAGTTCATAAGATCATTTCTTCAAACGTTACATATTTCATAAATTCAAACGGGGAAGAAAACACAAAAAGAGGGAAACGTGTTTTATTAATTAAAATTGGAATTTTGCAAATTCAGTCCCTGGACTTCAAGTATACTTCATCTTTCGTCCTTTGTTTGATGGTTAACCCTCTTTGTTAAGACCATTTTTCACCGTTAGTCCTTATTCATCTAAAACACCCGGTTAGCCCTCCAAAGTGAAACGTTTGAACACCGTTTATCCCTATTTGAGTTTTGATCAACCGTTAATCATTTCAAGCTCAAAATTTGTGCACCGTTCATCGTTTTAACTCAATAAATCATTAACGAAAGTTTAAGTTCTTCAATTTCAACAACGATTTCAACCACAATTAATTATTGCTTCACGGTTTCTTCTTAATTTTGTAAAATCTCGCGAAAGATACGATTCTTTTCTCAGTTTTAATCAAAGATTTGTAAAATCCCATGAACATTAATTGATTTTAGTCTACAACAATAATCACTTTACCTGCTTAAGATCCGATATCCATTCACAACATCAAAATGTCAAACAAACAACAGTCGAGACAGTTATAAATATGACTCCTGAGAACAGAGCTCATTTTGAATTAGAAAAAGAAGCGATTCATTTGATATTGACTGGAATTAGAGATGAATTATACATAACTGTTCGATGCATGGTCAGAAGTCAAGAAATGTGGGAAGCCCATGAAAGGCTACAACAGGTGAATCATCAATATTCAAGATGTCAAGACAATTTTGCTTTTAGGAGTTTGGTCAATTCACCTCTCACGATGGAGAAAAAATTGAGTCTTACTACACAAGATTCTAAAAACATGCTGACATGAAATGATCATGAAAACAATTTGACAGTTGCATCGATGCAATTCAATGTTCATTTCTTTCAACAACCTTCAACCAGAATGGTCAAGATTTGTCACAATTGTGAAGTAACATCACAAGTTGATGAAGTTTCATACCTAACGCTCTTTGACATCAGAATACAATTCCTAAAAGGAAGTTATGTTCACTCATGCTGAAAAGAATGGCCAAGAATGCTACCCATTAGCTACTTGTGCTACTGCTCAAACACTTCAGAACCCTTATTACTCAAACATCAACACTCACAAATCATATGAACCAACATCAAAAGCTTCCACTTCCAACCAGATTCATGCATCTACAAGATTCAAAGGCAAAGAGATTTGCAAACCAAATCACACCAACATTATGAGTCAGCTTCTGAAGAGACAGTGACTCTGGAAACAAAGCTCCAGAAGGTTAAAGAACATGCAGAAAAATTTGACTCTCATGCAAAGTACTTTAAGAAACTCATTCAAACCTACAATCAACAACCTCAATACTTCTCAAACACCAGAAAACAAGAATGTGGATATACTCCAAGGTATAGAATGACAATCAAACTGGACAGTTTGGAAATCAGAGGGCAGTGAATGTTGTTGGGGCTAGGGAAACTGTAGGTGGTCCAGTAGTGCAACAGTCTGGGATACAGTGTTTTAACTACAAGGAATTTGGTCATTATGCTAAGGAATGCAGAAAGCCAAAACGGGTTAAAGACTCCACGTATCACAAGGAAAAGATGTTGCTGTGTAAACAAGCTGAGAAAGGTGTTCAACTTCAAGCAGAGGAATCTGACTGGCTAGCAGACACGGATGAAGAGATTGATGAACAAGAGTTGGAAGCACATTACAGTTACATGGTAAAGATTCAGGAGGTTCCTAATGCAGACTCAGTCTAACCAAACGCTGAGGCATTAGATCAAGTACAATACGTTTTACTGGACGAATAATGTGGTTTGCCAAATGACATACAATCATTTTACATTCTGAATCTATTAGTAACACATGTGCAGTGGAAACGGGTGATAGTAATGTCACTCCTGACTCACCGGATATGTGTGATAATGATATTCAGGATGACATTAATGTTAGAGAATGTGATGATGAGGCTTCTTCGTGTTGCACTTGATTAATTTATTGCTAATTCAGCTTGATGTCGATGAAAATAAAAGATTCAAAAGCAAATTAATGGAAGCAATTGCAACATTGGACTCAGAGTTAACTGAGTGCAAATCTATTCTTGCGTAAAAATAGTAGAACCTCTAAGGAGAAATCTAATAGTATTCGGGATAGTTGCCTTAGTTGCACTTCAAAAAAATAACAGACTGAGTTTGGAGAGTGGTTCAAGGCTTAATGATCGCTATAGTTGAACTATGACAAACTTGAACGAAGGTTAAATGTAACTCTAGGACTATTAGCTCAAAAAGAAATTGGACAGATAAGATGTTTAAAAGTTAAAGCCTATGAAATTTCAGTTGTCAAAGAGAAACATGATGAGTTAGTCAAACAGAGTCTTTTAACCAAGTCACATTACGAAGGTCTTGTCAAGGAGAAAACAAAGGTAATAACGGATTTGAAGCTTAAGGAAGAAAAGACATTGGACAAATGATTTCAAAATGGAAAAACCAGTTAAAGTTTTTGATTGAAAATGTTTACAAACGGAGTCAATCAACCAAACCATTATATGTTAGCACCTATATGCCTACTTTACTAGAAGACTACTTTGCCAAATTAAGATACCAAATGGCTCAAATGGAGATACCATGTTTGTATGCGATCCAACATGACCAATTTGATCTTGCAAACCGACTCGTCAAAAATTGATTAAAGACTTAGTGAAACCTTTTGGACTTCACTAAGTTAAACAGTCTTTATGAAATTTTTAAACCCCCGACTCAGCATTATGAAATTCAGTTCGCACAGGCAAATGAAATAAGAAAGAAAATGTGGAGAAAATCATTTGTGAAAACAAAACCAAATATTTTCAAAAACATAGATTTCTTACCAGTGTCTAAATCAATAAGCAAAAGTAGACAAGCATATAATGTCATGACGAATAATATTAATCATCTGAAAGAAATTGTCGATCAAGCATGGGTAATATCATTCAAATGACCTTCTTTTCTTCGTAACCCAACTGCGCAAGATATGGAAAATTTTAGTTAAGGACATGTTTGATGCCCTCTGCCCTTAAGACTCAGAATGATAGTTTCGCATTTGTACATGAACTTAAGCAGGAAAATGCATGCAGATTTAAAGTACGTTGAATCTCTTAAAGATGAACTTGATGAACTTGAATCTGATAAGGCAGAATTTTCCAACATGTATGATATGCTTTTGCAAGAATGTGTGTCTAAAGATGTTATGTGTTCTTATTTGCAATCTTCATCTGATTTAGATGAGATCACTGAATTACAATGCTTATATCTTCATAAAGTCAGGGAATGTGACTGTCTTGCACAAAAGCTTTCTGAACAAACTGAATTTGTAAGTAAAGAGATTTACACTAAGCTTTTACGGAGTTTTGCTAAATTAGAAAAACACTCAATTTCTCTTGAAATCGCTTTACAAGAATGTCAAGAACAAAATAATAAAATGACACAGTTTGCAAAGAAAAGGCGTCAAATGTATTTCGAAAGGAACGTTGAAAATACAATATTTTGAAATACAGATTTGAAAGCTTAAACATCAGACAAGAACATTTGCAATAAAGTGAGTTAAGAAACTCATTGAAAAATGCAAAGGAAAATCTGTGGACACTAAGTTTGATAAACCATCTGTTGTTCGACAACCAAATGCTCAAAGGATTCCAAAACCATCAGTTTTAGGAAAACCGGCTCCTTTTTCAGACTCTCTTGAGAGAAAATATTTTGCAAAGAAAAAGTCGGTTTTAAAAACTAATGAGTCAGAGGGTTTATCAAAACCAGTCACTCCATAGAATTTGCCTCAAACAGCAACGCAAGCTGTAAGAAACATAAATGTGATTAAACCAGGCATGTATCGAATTGCAAGTAGTACCACACAAACTAGAGCACCACAGGTGAATCAGACTTCTAGGAATACTAATCCTTGCGTATCTACATCTACAGGAGTAGCTCACAAAACTAATGTTAGCAGACCACAACCTAGGAGCAATCAAGTGAAAGATAAGGTCGTGCCAAACACTAGTCATGTGAAGTTTAAGAAGACTGAAGTAGAAGAACACCCTAGGATTTCTAGTATTTCTAATCAAACAAAGTCTGTAACTGCGTGTAATGACAGTTTAAATTCCAGAACTTCAAATGTTAATGTTGTCTGTGCTACTTGGTGTTTAATTCGAATCATGATGCTTGTGTTTCTAAATTCTTGAAAGACGTGAATGCTAGAACTAAGAAGCCTAATGTAGTGCCTATTAGTACTAGAAAACCCAAAAGTCAAGCGAACAAATCTGTTGCAACACCCAATAAGAAAACTGTTGCATCAGAATCCACTATCACAAGTTCCAAGAGTTACTATAGGATGCTATATAAGAAAACTAGTAAGGCGAAGAAATAGGGGATAGCACAACAATGCCCATCTGCATATAAATGGGTTCCTAAGACAAAAATGAAATGGGTGCCTAAAGTTAGGAATGAAACTGTGCCTAAAAGAGTTAGTTATGCCATAGATACTGTATCTAGGATAACTAATGTCTTGAAAATCACAAACGCTTTAGGATCCAATTTGTCATGTATTCCATCGTCCTCTAATTCTCTTGCAGATTGTACAACTCATCCTATTCATTGTTGACTCTGGATGCACAAAGCACATGACGGGCAATCTATCGCTTCTGTGCAATTTTGTTGAAAAATATCTGGGTACCGTTCGTTTTGGCAATGATCAATTTGCTCTAATTCTTGGTTATGGAGATTTGGTTCAAGGAAATATCATGATCAAAAGGGTTTACTACGTCGAAGGTCTCAATCATAATCTTTTCTCGGTTGGTCAATTCTGTGATGCGGATTTGGAGGTTGCTTTTCGGAAATCAACATGTTTTGTTAGAGATCTTCAGGGAAACGACTTACTAACCGGTAATCGTGGAACTGATCTCTATACAATTTCTCTTCAAGAAACATCTTCATCAACTCCAAGCTGTTATCATGCTAAAGCTCACCAACTCTTGTCGTGGTAATGGCTTCGAAGACTGTTCTTATCTCAACTTTCAACTACATCAACTTACTTTCAAAGAAAGATGTTGTGATTGGTTTACCAAAACTGAAGTATGTCAGGATCAACTATGTTCTCTGTGAAAGTTGAGTAAAAGCAAAACGAAGTTTCATTCAAGTCAAAGACTGTTCAAGTTTATAAGGACGCGTTAATTATGCTTCATATGGACTTATGTTGTCCAATGGGGTTGCAAAGCATAAATAGGTACGAAATATATTCTGGTAATTGTGCCGGACTACTACAGATACACTTGGACTCTCTTTGACTTTTCAAGGATAAAAACACTAGAAAGTTCTAAAAGATTTTCTCACGATGATCCAAAGAAATCTTCAAGCCCTAGTAATTTCTGTTCGCACGGACAGAATGTACTGAGTTCTTAAACAGGAACACTTAATGCAGTCTTTAAGAAGAAGGAATCTGAGCATCAAGCTTCTACTCCACGAACACTAAACAGGTACGGCGTTGTCAAAAGACGAACCGCACTCTCGTTGGGGATGCTCGAACGATGCTTTCGGCATCTAAACTTCCTTTGTTCTTTTGGGCTGAAGGCAAATTGCAAAACTACATTCTATACTCAAAACAGATCAATCATCATCCCAATCATGAGAAAACGGCATACACATCATAATGACAGAAACCTCTAAATAAACACCTTCACATCTTGTTGCACTTGTTACTTTACCAAGAGATGTGAAAATTTAGATAAGAGGAAAGAAATAAGGGATCCTGCATTTTGTGGGATACTCTACTCAGTCAAAGGGATATCGTGTCTACAACAAGAGAACAAAGGTTGTTAGTTGAATTCCATCCATCTCAGAATTTGATGCGATAAAGAGATGTCAGAGATCTTGTTGTTAATGACACTTCAGGCCTTGTTCCCCAACGACAAAAGGCGTCAGATTATGACAACCCTGACCCCGCACCAGAACATACAAACTGTTTCTCATTCAGCAGATACAATACAGTTTCATACAAAAGGAGTTGGTATCTTCTTTTCGGTTCTTTTTACGGATGAATTTTTGCATGAGGTAATTCTCGTGTCAATATGTCTTCTTCTCCCACATCCAAAACAATTCAATTCAAAAGACACCACCACCTTCTATGTATATTCAACCTCCATTCAGAAACCATCAACTCTACAAATGCTCTCTGCTGAGGGAAAACAAACGATACTTCATTAGCAGGAATGTTCCAATCCTTTCTGTACACCAGTACAAGAAGTTACTGAGTCTTCGTCACGCAATATTGGTACTTCATATATGTCTAACTTCAACCAACCTCAAGATTCCGAATACCAATGGACAAAAGATCACCCGTTAAACTCAAGTTCGTGGAAATCCATCCAAGCCAGTGCAAACTAGACGACAACTTGCAACAGATCCTAAATGTGTATGTTCGCACTCACCGTGAGTAATGCGGACGAAAACATTAAGGAGGAAAAGGCTGCATTCTGCATGGATAGAAGGCAAATACAAGAGAACTTCATCAGATTTGACAGACTACAAGTCTGGGAAACTCGTTGATAAACCTTTTGGCAAGAAGTAATACAGCTAAAGTGGTTATGGAAAAACAAAAAAGATGAAGACCAAAGTAATTCGCAACAAAGCACGACTTGTAGCGAGGGTTATGCTCAGGAAGAGGGTATTGATTTTGAGAATCATTTGCGCTAGTTGTCGCTTGGGATGGTGTCAGGATTTTGTAGCTTATGCTGCATACAAGTCTTTTCCAATTTATCAGATGGACGTGAAAACGGAATTTCTTAATGGTCCATTGAAGGAGGAGGTTTATGTTGCACAACCAGATGGATTCGTTGATCCTGGTCTTCAGACAAAGTTTACCGTCTAGGAAGCTCTATAGTGATTGAAACAAGATTCAGAGAGCCTGGTATGATGAATCTTAAATTCCTGATTCTTTAAGGTTTTATTAAGGTATCATTGACCTGACCGTTTTCACGATTAAATATGGGGAGGAACATTCTACTTGTGCGATATATATCCTATTCTTTTTTGGATCCGTTTCTATCTGCAATAGTATGATATATTACCTCTTCAATTGCTTTATAGCACCAATGTTCCAATCTAAACAATCTCCCCTTAATGTATTTTCCAGAAAGTGCCACACCTTCGTCTCAGCAAAACACTGCAAGCATAGATTATAAATTATAGAAACTAAGCTTATCGATTACCAATCTACAAAGACCGTATTAAAGAAGCAGAAGTATGACATATGCTACAAAATGATATCAGAACTTGAACACCTCATACTGTCAACACGATGCCTGTAAAACAATAAGGTTGTCATGTAGCAAATGTTGTGCAGTTCAACGAAAGCAAGCAATAAGATTGAAAACAAACAATATATTTAGAGTCTAGAGATTTAGAAACAGGCATTGAACAATTTGTCTAAAGATGGTCCTAATTTTACAAAATTGACCTCTCTGTTCTCTTTGATTGTCTCTTTAACACAAAAATGGTTAAACCAAGTAGACATGTTATGAAGGTTGTATCAGTGTTACATTAAAAAATCGCTTAATCTACATTTGATATGTAGATCCATTCATTGTAGAATTGTAGAAAGTTAGAAGCCGCCTTAATATGTTTTTGAGGGTGCTTTACAATTTTATCAGATTACAATGAAAAAATGCAGAGTGAAAAAAAACCTCTATTATTAAAGTAAAAGTGCAAAGTGATCAGCATCCTAAGGTCTTATGTAGGTTGAGATCAGTTGTGGCTTATGTAGGGTGCAAAAGGAGTTTATCCATCTTATTAAGTCGAGTGGCGATTTTAGAGTTGTGGAAATATAACGCTTTGGTAGGTTTTAGTTTTTCAGGTTGTTTTAGGTATGAATAATTCAAGGGATGCATAATATCGGTCAGATGTAAAACGAATTGGTCATTCGGATTTTGTCTTTAATGCGTGAAGACTTGCTTTATATGGCTGTCTCATACTTGTTTGTCAAGCATTCATAAATCATAACAATTCATACATGATTCTTTCACTCTCTAACCTGTTTTGCAATAAATGTTAGAACCAATAGTCCAGCAATCACAATTAGGGGGTGTTTGGCTAAGCATATGTATTTTCAATAAGCACAAATAATGAATATTAGTAAAAACATAACTTGCAGAATATTACTAACCAATTACATAGATGTGCTTGCGATGGACATCAGCATCAAGGCTGCTAGTGCCCCTGCTGAATCCAAGAAACCTCTTTTCATTGTGATGGAAGTCAAGACTACAATCCAAAGCTCCCTATGACATTCGAATTATAAAACCGCTCAAGTTATATGAAGTTAATACGTATGAAAATCATCAAATGTAAAACAAAATATACCTTAAGGGTACCAAACACATGGTTTCAAGTGCTAGAACTAAATCTTTTACAATCTTCAATTTTGTGAGCTTCTGAGCTTTGCTTTTTTCTTTTCAAACTCAGAAGGTTTATAGTTCTCCTAATGAGCTTTTCGGAAGAGCCTCATAAAGTATACAAAGGGTTGACTATCTGCACAGTCAAAAAACATTTTCATCAGCAGATGTGATAGCCTCTGTCACAGGCTTGGAACGTTTTTTCCTAAATTTAAACTTACTATTGTCCACATTTACAATCAATCTTTAATGGTCCAGATATGATACCCTTGGTGATAGCACTGACACTTTTGCCTTCATTTTTGCATTCTAAATTTTTTATAAGAAAACATGCATCCTTATATATAACATTATTGATATCAATAATTAAAAAAACATATACAATTGAATAAAAATGTAGCATACTTGTAGAGAATTGACATTGCGTTCCAACTCTGATATGTATTGCAATTTCCTCACTCGTGATTGTTGAGCAGATCGGTTGTCGATTCGCCAGAATTCTGTTGCAAAGGATACGTATTATATTTCTAATAACGAATGTTGAACATGATATTTCAAAGTGTTTCTAGACGTAATACGTTATCGTGTTACCTGTAGTCTTAAACAATAAGTATGAAACCATAATCAATTAAAAGTGTGATGCATAATTTACCCGAGTCAAGAAATCAACATTGCCATGTGGTAGTCTAAGGCAAACCTTGGTGGCACCATCTCCAGTCTCTAATGTCAGCTGAGAAATAAATAGGGAAAAGCCATAATTAGTCAAGAACCCCAAAGCCTCAAATTTCAATCATATTAACATGAAAGTAATACCAATACAAAGCAACAAGCCATCAAAATTACTCTGTATAAAACTATAAAAAGACGATCGAAATAGATACGACATTTATGCTAATCCCTAACCTTAAGAACATATTAATTCAATATTCAAAGGCTACATATTTAAACATTACTAAAGCTAAAAAACACTATGTTTCATCAAAAGCATCATACTATCATTCACACATAAACTAATTCGAACAAAATACACCAATATCAACATTAAACATTAATGTACCACCGCAAAAACAAAGATCAAAACATATATGCACCATTTACACTAATCATAGATAAGTAAATTAACACATCATTTAAAAATCAAAACACAAAACCCCAAATATGACAAAACCCTAATTTAAAAATTCAATTTTTATATATGTATACCTTTTTGTGTTTATGGATTTTGTTTACCGAAGCAAGATAGGGAATACTCTCATTTCACACCTTCTTCCTCATCGTGCTGACGAGATCATCCTCAACTATTTTTCCAGTTCTACACGAATCAACAACATATTGCACAGGGCTGCAAAAAAATTAGAAAAAGAAAAATGGAATTAATACTGAATCAACTTTCAGAGTACAGTAAAAATAATAGGATTTTTCATCTTTTGTTATCTTGATCCCCAATCTATCTTGCTGTAATCTCCATTGTTGTGACCAAATTGATTTTTTGTGTGTGTTTTCTGGTGATATGAGAGGTGAAAGATGAGGTATGATGAATCACTTGGGGTTTTTAGCATACTTTTGGTATGCACAGTAAATGAAAAGAGCTCTTGTTCTTTCATAAAAATCAGTTTTGGAAGATTGGATTAATGACAAAATTATGAAGTTTAGTTGTTGTATAAATGGGACTGTACACTTTTTACAACATGGGTTACAAAACTTGAAGCCTGCACATTTAATATGTGTATTGAGTCTTTAGATATATAAGATAACAATTGATTTTTCATCCTTCATAATACCAAGCATTATGAATACACATAACTTGATTCAAAGAGTCTGATAGGTACCATATATAAACTTGTTCAAAATGGAATATACTTGAATCTTTAAATATAATAATCAAATTATCACATATAATAATCGGTGTAATTTGTTTGCTAAAGTTGTTTGAGAAGGCCCCATTTACTTGTAAGCTATGCAATGAAAGTTGTATAACTCATAACAAACCACATTCACTCAACAAATCACCCAACAACACGTGTCACTTCTCCAACAAACATCTACACAAACTCTTCTTGCTTGTTTATAAAATTTAACTTTTTTTATTATGAGATTTAGTAACCGTTTTCTCTCAAGAATAATCTCTCAAGAATCACTTTTCAATTCATATTAGAGTCATCATAAAATATCTAACTTTCAGGATACGTTCAGCTTCGTTTAATCACTTTAATCACTTCACGTTTAGCTATATTATGTGTTTCGGTTTATACATTCGCGATGTTTTTGATCTGTTTCGGTTTCTATATTTCCCAACGTACGCATGTAGATTATTCGTTTAATTACTTTAATCACTTATACTATGTGTTCGTAATGATTTTGATATGCTTCGTTTTCTATATTTCCTAATGCACGCATGTAGGGTGTTAGCCACAAAATATTGAGTCGAACAAGGAAGTTCGTTCATTAATTATATTAGGTCTCGGTCATTAATTAATTATACGTTGTAATAGGCTAGACGGGTAAACGGGCTCTTTGTGTAATCTAATCGGTCACGTGTATCGGGCGAAAGCCCAAGTAATCCCAAGCCCGGCCCGTAGAAACACCAAGGCATGAAATCCTCTTGGTTTTAACTATAAATACCCCTCTCCAAGGATGGAGAGGGTGTTGATTCATTTGTAAGATTTCATTTGTTTAATCAACCATTCTCATTTTTCTCTCTTTATTTCTCTCTCTAACTTCTCTCTAAAATTCTTCCTTTTCTCTTATCTATTTTCTTGTATCAATGGCGAAGTAAAAGTGATATTGGGTTACCGACATAGGGTATTCGTTTAATCAATTTAATCGCTTATAATCTGTGTTCGTAATATTTTCGATATGTTTTGGTTTTTATATTTCCTAACACACGCATGTAGAGTAATCGTTTATAAAATATTATCACTTATAATCTGTGTTCGTAATATTTTCTATATGTTTCGATTTTATATTTGCTAACGCACGTATGTAGATTATTTGTTTAATCACTTGAATCACTTATACTTTGTGTTTGCGATATGTTTCGATTATATATAAAGTTTGAACGAACTTGATAACAATTTTGTTTAATCGTATGTTTCGAGGTTTAATTCTATGTGCGTAATATTATCGTTCTTTAGTGTTTTAAACTAATAGTACGCTGAAAAAGAAATGAATAACATCGTCGGAGCTGTGAAAAAGAACCTATTGACATCCGCTAAATCATTAAGGTAGTATAAAATTTGTTAATGTTTTAATACTCTTTTTGGTCATAATGTCTTAACAAATGACTAAAGTGATTCAATGATTTTACATCCTAATGGCGAACAACAATTATCCAGTGAAGAGCTATGGGGATTATTTGATAAGACATGACACCCTTGAGGAGTACTTGGTAGATATATATTATTTTTATTTATAATCACATCAAAACTTCCGTGTCCAAATGGTATCAAGTCGATGTCGAAGGTGTGACCTTCTATCTCCAGTTTACAATCACGTATGACCTTATTGATTTCTACTAGTTGTCCGCTGGCTATTTTGATCTTATAACTAAAACCTAGGTCACTGGGCTCTATGCCTGACAGAGGTATGAAAGTAGTGGAAACAAAGCTATAGTCGGCACCTGAGTTGAATAGTGTTGTAGCATAATGGTTGTTTAGAGTAAACATACCCGTCACAAAGTTCGGGTCCTGCAAGCTTCCTCTGCTCTAATCATGAATGCTTCTCCACGTGCTTTATTGCCATTATTTCCACGACCTTGACCTCCCTCAATAGCCATCACTTGATGTGGGCGGTTTCCTCCTAGTCTTGGGGCTCGGTTCAACCTAGGGCATGCTGCCTTGTAATGGTCAGTACCACCACATTCAAAACACGCTCCATGAGCGGCAGTCGGGTTTCTAGCATTCACTGGAGTTACCATCCTAGGCCCCGCCCTGCAATCCTTGGCAAAGTGCCTTAAGCGATTGCAGTTCATACACTTACGACAAGGCATCTTGGGGTTATGGTGAAAGCTAGTTTCGGGCAATTTGGTGTTGCGGGCACCCGTTTACTCTTCTCCTAACAGGGTTAGGTGATTATGGCAAATGCATTCCCTTCTATTATTAGTCCTCTTATTATCATCCCTATCCTTTCTATCCCTACCCGGCTCTCCATTATTCCCTCTTTTCTTAGTAATCTTCTTTAATGATCCATTCCTAATTGCCTCATCGGTTAGCATTCCCGCTTTTTATATAGCACTCTGAATTATTGTTGGCTCCGTTGTTGCCACCATCGCACAGATCTGTGGATCAAGGCCATAGATGTACCTTTCAATCCTTTTGTTCTCAGGGGTAACCAAATGAGGAACTAGCCTAGCAAGCTCATGGAATCGGTTAGTGTACTTGGCATGGCTAGCTCTGACCATGGCGTGACACCAAAACTCAGTTTCCAACTTTTACATCTCATTGTTTGGACAGAACTCCTCTCTTGTCAAAGTCTTAAAGTCTTCCCAGGTCATGCCAACTGCGACTTCCCGACCTCTAGTCTAGGAGTTCCACCAGGTTAGTGCTTACTGATAAAAGAACCGGCAATGTACTTAACCTTCTGGTTCTCTCCAAACCCACTCATATCTTGGAATGATTCTATTTTCTCGAACCAGCGAGTGTAGACTATCGCACCAACCTTCCCATCATAATCCTTTGGGCTACAAGCCATGAACGCTTTGTATGAACAACCACCTCAACCATTGTTTATAGTCCTAACATTACCCTGGTTATTGTCATTGATGACATTGTCATCTTGGTTTTCATTATTCCCTTGGTTGTTAACGTGGTTTCCTACTTGTGCTACAATGGTGGGTAGTAGGTTTTGCAACCGTTGAGTGATAATAGTAGCAAAGTCAGGGACTCTACCACCACCTCCATTCTCTTTGTTACCTCGACTACTACCTTGACTACCCTGATCACTTTATTGACCACCTCTACCACCTCCTTGGCTACCTTGGCCACTCCGTTAGCCACCTCTGCCATCTCCTTGGCTACCTTGGCCACCTCTACCATTTCCTTGGCTACCTCGGCCACTTCCTTGGCCACCTCTACCATTTCCTGCTTGATCTCTAGACCTCTCACCTTCTTGACCATCCTGTTCACTTATCCCTCTACCTCGTGTTGCAGCAATGCGTCGACCAGCATTGCGGGTTGTCATTGTTGAAACCATTATCTGCACGAGGGAGGATACAAGTAATCATTAGGTCGATGAGGGATTTAGCATGTAGACGGCCCTAACATACTATAGTATGCATATATATATATATATATATATATATATATATATATATATATATATATATTTT
>BQNB010032263.1:19790-53312 GCA_026074375.1 Tanacetum coccineum | reverse complement strand
AAAGATGGTTGATTACCTTGTGAAAAATACAAATGAGACTAACTAACCAACACCCTCTCCAAGAGTGGAGAGGGGTATTCATAGTTTCTTACTACCCTAGGGTGGCGCCTAGGTGTAGGGTTGTTGGGCCGGCTCGGGTTTTGGGCTTTAGCCCGGAACGTATACAATATTAGATTAAATCACGAGCCCGACTCCCTTTCTAGCCAATTACAACGACTAATAAATAAAGACCGAGTTTCCTTGTTCAACTTAATATTTTGAGGCTAACAACCTCAATCATATAACTATCACACACCCTTTCCATGCACTCATTTTTAGTCTAGGATTCCCCTAGTACACCCCTCCAAGCCTATCCTTTTCACGGTTCTCTTAAATTTCTGGTGGACTCTATATTTTTAATGAAGAGCATTGTTAAACCCTTAACCAATTGTTACACCCAAATCACCTTAGCCTACCTTGTATGTACTCGCTTTTAGTACATTATTGTCTTAACCCAAATTAATTATTTAAGTACACGGTTGCTAAGTCTTTATTCTTGTAAATACATTTTTGGGACAATTGGTATTCATGGTAGTATTTATTTTGTAGAAGAATAGGGAAGAAAAGTTATATCATTACCCCCATATTTGTTTGATAGTCTCCATGTTATGTTAATCCACCTCAATTTGGGTCATTAGTTAGCTTATGTACTGAGTATTAAAAACTTAAGTGTAGGGGTGCAGTTATAAGTCCTTTCTTTATGTATCCAGAATAAAACACGTTAACAAATAAAGCGGGGTAGTCGATATGGCTTTGTCATTCGTACGGATTTGGTTAGATTAAACTTCGGTTCCGTAGGACCGTTTTTAGTATAAATAATGTACCTGTGATCAGGTAGATTCAAAGAATCTCCTTGACAGGGTTTCCAGCTCAAAGCGTAGGGTCTTCTAACACAGATGTATTAGATTTACCATGCTTGCTAGTTCTCATTACCGGAACGTCTCAAAGCAGACAACACGGTAAGAGTGAATCAGATAGTTACTATCTTTCTGATTAAGCCGTCAATTCATTTCCTAGAACAAGTTTGATTCACATTGAATCGCACTACTCGTTTAATTTCAGTTGACACAAGTTTTGATTCATAATAGAATCTGCAAGTCACCTACCCAGAGCTTGTTTCTGATGTGGCTCTAGCGGATTTCATTCGTCATTGTGAATACTAAAGAGGTAATCACTCTAAATGTTCTAGCGATTCACAAGGATAATCGCGTAGGAACTCTTAGTCAACATCTTGGAACTTAATGATGTTTAACAAGGCTTTTAGTGTTTGTCATGGAATGTGTCCTAATCGTGATTTTTTTGATGATCTATTGGATATAGACTCGATTAGTTGCGTTCTGTTGGTTTGTAGTTTTTTTAATCGGAGGCTAGAGCAGACTGCCACCAATTTAATATCAACTAAATCGGAGTGAGAAAGTCAATAGAAGTCGTGTGTATCTCCGTGGACAATGAGACATGTTTCTTTTGGTGAAACCCGAATGGCTGGGTAAGGGTTGTTTGGCATTGGCATCACTGGGTCCCAAGATCGTAGTTATTCAATGTCAGCAATCAAATTATTGGATTCTTGACAGCATATGTATTGACCACCGATTATCGCCTAAGTTCGTGTGGAGGGCTTATTTCTTTTCACCCTTTACATAACTTTTCTTTTTCATTATTCAACCCCTTTAATGTTTTTCAAGACATCCTCACTAACACCTTGTTGTGATTGTTTCAGTGTTTCGCTCCTATCTTAGTACGGAATTCTTTCCCTTATTACACATTCATCTCCAAATCATACCTAAGGACTGCTATTTTAACCTATGGTGTGTCCTTGGAGTAGATCACGCTCCGGTTCTGTTGGATCATAGGTCAAATACCAAACCTTTACACCTTACTGTCTTCTGGAATCTAGTCGTGAAATAAGATGTTGTCAGGGTATTAGATCGTAACCACAAAACCCTTTTACGAATAGCACTTTGAGTCTTTTAGATCACATTTTATATTTACTATTTTCCCGTATTTTAAATTCTAAGTCAACTTAGTCTTGAACATACTGTTGATTAAAATCTTGTCTTGAAAAGGCCATGGGGGAAAACATGTTGAGATTAGCATGAATTATTAGAACTGTGTCTTCTTGCTCCCCCTCTAATTTTTATAATCTAATTGTTTGACTAATAATAATGATACCTAGTTGTAAAATCGATTATAAAATTGTGGTTGAACACTTAGTCATTTTATAAAATATCATTATATTGAATGGTCATTATTATATTGTTGTTATTAGAGACTTTTCGGTATGGTTTGAATACATAGAGGATGGTCGTGTGATGATGTTCCAAACTCATTAAGCTTTGTTTTCAAAAAACTTCCCCCTTGAAAGATGGAGTGTTGAAACACACAATTTTCAAAGGATATTGATCTGTACAGTGAGAAAGTTTTGAAAAACGTTAGCTAGCTTCCCAAAAATTCCTCTGCAATACACATCTATGTTAGAAGACTTCTCTCTTCCAACACTAAGGGTAAGCGCACTTATGCGAACACTATCGTTTTTCTTGATGTTCAAGACTTTTGAATGAATTGTTAAAAGAACAGATCAAAGATCGAGAAAAGTTGAATTTCTCGTGTTAGGATAGTTATCTTTATAGATAAACTTTCCTTTATTTGGGTACGGTTACGTACTGATATTTGCCATAATGTACATAAGAAAAATTCTGAAATGACATGTTTTGAAGCATTTGAAACTCCTGTTCGACTTCATTTACCACGCCGTGTCAGATATTAATCAACATATTTCTAGGTATGTAAATGTTATCAGATTCCAAGAGACATGTCTGAAAAGAATTTTTTTGAACATTTTCTTATTTTTGTTTTTGTATTTTCTATTTTGAAATTTATATTTTTTGTATTTTTCTTTTTTCAAAAAAATATGTTACATGTTGTTGTTTGATTAAGGTATAAGCAGATTCTTTTTGTCAGAACCTCCAGCTCTGATGGGTCAAAGATCTCATACCATAATTCGCCTGACGAAGATACTATAACCTTTCTTCGGGATAAGGGCTTAGTAACATGTCAGCCAATTGGTATTCAGTTTCTCACAAAGTACAACTCATTATTACCATTTTAAAACCTGTACTTTATGAGTGATACCAAGTATGGATATGTTGGTACGGGTGGAGTGCTGCCCATAAGATTGCTATGGCTGATGGAAGAGTCAAATACATTGGTATTTTATTGTAGTTTGAGGCCCCAGAATCCTTAAGTTGGTCCTCATCCACATTACTGAGCACAAATTGCAGTTAACGCAACGGTACTTAGCCTCTTGCGGATGACGTTGCAGTTACACATTATTGCTTCTTTGACATCACTGACTAACTTATCACTAGGTGTGTCTATTCCTCCAGAAGTGCTTTTGAGGAGAATCAGTGCATCTTGCATGGTAGCATCTGAAAAAAGCTGTTGTTTAATGCCAGAACCTTTGGATGACCAGCAATCCCATGTTAAATGGTACCTTTTATGTATCGAAAGATACTTTTAACTCTTTGAGTGTTTTTCAGTCGGTCTTACTTGATATCTTGCATAATACATTGCATCTTGATCTATGTCTGTCTACTAGAAGTCAGATACATGTGTTGACCACGTATTTTTTTGCTACGGTAGTCAGTGTTTGGTCTACGGGTTCACCACTCAATGTTTGAATCTAATTTAGGTTCGTATAGCATTGGGTGTTCCAATGCTTTGTCTTTATAACCATACATGTTTTTTCAAAATCTCAAAAGTATTTTTGGCCTGATTGATAAATACACGTGGGGAATTGGTGGATTTGAAAGTCACTAAAAAAGAATTTCTCATTTCCCCCTATTAAGGAATCTCAAATCTTACCATCATTAATTTTTTCCAAAAAAGTTTTGAGGAATTTAGGGTTTGTAGGAACCAAAAATAATGTCATCAACGCTAAATAGGCAAAAAATGTTAGAATGTCCTCCCTCATTTTTTTATCATGTATAGGGTCGGGTCAAATGGATTACCTTTAGTAAAAACCTTTGGAAAATCAGGATTTTGAGAGTTCCAATCATACCAAGGGCTCTCGAGCTTGTTTTAATCCATATAGAGCTTTCCTTAGAAACGGTAAACTTTTATGGGTATGATCGGAGCAACGAATCCGTTCTGGTTGTGCAAACATTAAACCTCACTCATTCAGTGGGACCATTAAGAAATGCCGTTTTTCCGTCCTCTGATAGCTTGGAAAAGACACTCTATGTGCAGCATATGCGACAAAAATCCTGACAGCCTCCAAGCGAGCAACTGGAGCAAATGATTCTTCAAAATCAATACCCTCTTCATGAGCATAACCCTTTGCTACAAGTCGTGATTTGTTGCGAATTACATTTTGGTCTTCATCCTTTTTGTTTTTACATAACCACTTTAGCTTGATTACGTTCTTGCACCAAAAGGTTTGTCAACGTTCGTTCCCAGAATTGTAGTATGTCATACTGAATGAAAGTTCTTCCTGCATTAGCTTCTATCCATGCAGGAATCAGCAATTGGCTTCCTTATGTTTTTCGTTAATAATACTCACGGTGAGGTGGAACAACCACATTTCAGGATCTGTTGTTAAGTTGTCGTCTCTTGTTTGCACTGGCTTTGATTGATTGCACGAACATTGATGTGTTACGGGTGATTTTTTGTCCATGGTATTCGATTCATGAGGTTGATTGAAGGTATGCACATTTGAATTACCAATATTACGTGAGGAAGACTTAGCATTTTCTTGTACTGGTGTACAGAAAGGATTGGTAAATTCTGCTTGATCATTGTTGATTTCCTCAGCATAAACATTTGTAGGAGTTGATGGTTCTGATGTAGGGTGAATATCCGTTGAAGGGTGTGTGTCTTGTGGAGCATAATTATCGGTGGGAGAAGAAGACTTGTTGACACGAGAAGTACCATCATTGAAAAATTTCCATCTTACAAAGGACCGAAAGAAGATCCAACTTCCTGTGTGATGGAAACTGTAGTTATCTATTGAAGGAGAAACATTTTTTAGTTCTTTGCGGGGTCAGGGATTGTCATTATCTAACGCCTTTGTCGGTTGGGGAGAATGAGGCCTGAAGTGTCATTAGCAACAGACGTCTCTGACATCTCTTTGATCTCATTAAATCTGAGATGGATGGATTCAACTATCAACCTTGTTCTCTTGTTGTAGACACGATTTCCCTTTGACTGAGTGGAGTTGTAACATCCGGAACTGTGGTGTGTGTGTGTGTGTGTGTGTGTGTGTGTCATTCAAGATCTTTGACTTTTAGGGATCTGGCTTGACTTATAAGATACCGAACCATATTGAATCACGTTTCATGAATCGGACTCTAAAGCAATTTTGATGAGGATTGATATTCCCTGAAACTTTTTAGTTTTGAACGAGACCGAAAACAGTCAAGAGGAAGGTGACTGAAATGCCCTCGCCAGGATTTAGAAGCGGAGGAAATTAATTAAAATTATATTTAATTATCACGTTTTATTAAATGAGAAAATTTAATAAATTATTTAACATTTTATTCAGTGACGTTTATTGAAGACGCGAATATTCGAGCTTAAATCCATTTTTACTTTAAGACAATGCGTTAACGAGTTCACAAAATTACATAACACAAATATTTTATTAAATGTTATAAAATATTTCTGAAATATTATCAAATAAATACTAGTTTTTATCGGAAAAATGATTTGGAAAACAATGGCGAAAGTTTCGAGATTTGAATCGTCCGTTAAGTCATTCAAACGAGTCCCGAACCGTTTTTATCAAAACTATAATAAAGAAGTTACACTTTTAGACCCTAAACTATATTAACTTGTCACTTTTATTATATATATATATATAAAATTTTATACATATTTCTCATTTATATATATACATAACACACACACTCCCACCACTTCTCTCTCTCTCCCAAAATGTCCGGCCACCACTCGACCACCGCCGCCGCCGTTCACCACCGCCGGAAAACTTTTCCGGCGAGTGTTCCGGCGAAGACCAAAGTTACTCCCCCCACTCCGATCTACCCGATCCACCACCCCACTCGCCCCACGCGCCACTGCCACCACCATCGTCATACACCATCTACATCATCATCATCATAATACCACCATCATCATCACCACAGCCGCAGCCAGGGGTGCGTTTTGGTTTTACTAGCACCGAGGGTGCGTTGGTTTGTGGTGACAGCCCCGACGAGGGTGCGTCGGGTTGGGTGTATAGCACGCACAAGGGTGCGTTTGTTTGTCGACAGCCACCCAAAGGGGTGTGTTTTGGTTCTTATAACACCGGAGGGTGTGTTTGGTTTATTGTTTCACCAATTAGGGGTGCGTTTGGCTGTGACCACCACGCAGCGGGTGCGTTTGGTTTATGGCAGCCGCCACCAAGGGGTGTCGTCAAAGCTGTCAAACAGCCGGGGTGTTCGGGTTGGTGGTAACACCACCGAGTGCGTCGGGGTTGGGGTTGCAGGCGTTAACAGAACGGGTAGGGTGCGGTTTGTTCGGGTCATTTTTTTTTTAATTTTTTTTTTTTTCTTTTTTATTTTTTTTTTTTTTTGTTTTTTTCTTTTTTTTTTTGGTTGGGCTACGGGGACAGCGGGAGTTGTGGTGAGGGTGTGGGTTTGTTTGGTTATAAAGACATAGGGTTGGGTGTGTCAGGTTTTGGCTGCGGGAACAGCCGGGGACAACCGGGAGTGTGTCGGGTTTGGGTTATTAAACGCCGAGGGTGCGTTTGGTTTTGTAACACGGAAAAAGGGCAGGTTTGTTTGGTTTGTTTTTATAACCGCACAAGGGTGCGTTTGGCTGTTCATAACAGCCGTAGGGTGCGTTTGAGTGTGGTGACACCGAAAAGGGTGCGTTTAATTTAAAAGCATTCGATTATTTCGTTTATATTATCGATAAAATGTATACGTGATGAAAATCTAATGAAACTTGCGACGTCTAAGTAAAATGTGATATTAATATTTAAAACGGGATTAATATTAATCTCTAAGCAATATTAGATGAGTTTTTGAGCTAAAAACGGATTTTGGCGCGAGTTTGTAACGGGTCATTTTGACCAGAAAATAGAACGTGGGATTCGGAGTTCGAGATGTTGAAAAGTTAGACTTTGGTGTACAAAATATAACAAATTATATTTTGACGGACGTTTTGATATAAAACGGGACTTGTAACTCCCAATAACGAAGAAACTGGAGTGAAATCGGAATATACACTTTAATAGAAAATAAGTTATTTTAATATATATTAAATCTGGCAGATTATTAATTAAACGATTTGAGCACTTTCGAGTCCGTTTCAGCCTTTCGACGAAAACACGAAAGTTGTTCGTAATGACATTTTACTTTGCCGCCGAGGGTTGTCGGTTTTTAAAATATTAAGATCATAGGGGTCAAAAATATAAGGTCGGTTGATCTATTATTCTCCATTTAATTATATTTAGTACATCTGTTCGGTTCTAAAATCGGAAGTCTAAAAATAAGTTAAGTTTCTTTAAATATTACGGAGATAAGTTATCTTGGACGGAAAATTAGTATAATATACATAATATTATACTAAGGGGTTAAGGTTTAAAGGACGCGCAGTGATTTTCATACTTGTATTATGTAATGTATTCTTATAAAAATATGTACGATTTCGGCTGTTGGTTACGATGTACGCATGTTGGTCGTATTAATTTCGTGTTATAATCAAACGACATAATTATAGGTCGTGGTCGAGTTCGTGGCTTGATTCAGTTGTGATTTAATTGGATAATTGATCGTGGTCTTTAATCAATGTGGTTATAGCTCGCTTTTCAATCTTTTTGAATGTTTATAACCCGCGAGGGGGGATACATGCTTGGTCTACAAAATTCTTTATTCTTACTCGGTTATCTTATAACAATGTGATTGTTTTAAGGGATTTTGTGAGTTTATAGCTCCCCTGTTTTTACTCGTTTTACATATATTTGGGGTGAGAACATGCTTGTTTGCAAATATGTTTACATGGTTGATTACAAATTGGTTGCATACTCATTTACATAATTCGCAACTTGTTTACATGTTCGTTTACAATGTCTTTTACATACTATTCTACACTCTTGGTTCACCTACTTGATTTTGCAATTCATTACAAACACATTTACATGGTTGATTTCAAATTGGTTTACATACTTATTTGCATAGCTCGCTATGGGATACATTATTTGACTTTATTTTTGGTCACGAATGCATACTTTACATTTGAAATGATTTTCGGATCACGATTTGTTTGGCGCTTGCGGGGCCAACAAGCGTTACATGCCCGGGTGTTGCAGATGGAACACCCATGATGGGAACACATTATTTGTATCACTGCCCGAATCGGGTACATACAACAAGTCTACGTCACAGTGTCATGAACTGTAAATCACTTGGAGGGTGAGCGCGAATGTTATGAAATAGATCTATTTGGGATTGATAATCCCCGTTCGAGTGATTAGCTATCACTTGGCAAACGAACGTTATAGCATGTTGTCTGCGCGTAGGTTATGAAATAGATCTATTCGGGATTGACAATCCCCGTTCGGGTGATTAGCTATCACCAGGTAAACGAACGTTATAACATGTCGGATCATGTTGGGGACTACAGGGCCCCCCGACACATACATACTTGGAACATTTTGGTGACGTTAAATTTGTCATGCATTATTTATAAAAATCTTTGGGATAAGATTGGTACTTTTGGTAACATAAAATGGGTCGTGCATATTTTATAAACATTTTTCATGGTACTGTGATGACACAGTGGATAAATATATTTGTTGAAACTTACATTCATATTTAAACAAATCTATGAACTCACCAACTTTAATGTTGACACTTTTAAGCATGTTTTTCTCAGGTGAATTAGATGCTTGGATTATTTGATGTGCATTGGAGTCTTTACATTCAAGTTTTTCATGGTGATGCAATTATGGGACAACTATTATTTTGATTTCAGAAAATCAACGAGATTGTTTTACAAACGACACATTTAGAGGTCGTTCTCTTGTATCTTGTGCTATTGTATTATGAAGTAACGCCCCCTGACATATTTCCGCTGCGACACATTTTTGGGGGTGTTACAGATTGGTATCAGAGCCAAGGTTATAGAGAACTAGGTTGCAATTTATAACCCTAGACACTATAACCGTTTTCACAAACATTGCATCACATCAATCTTTTTTTAAAGTGCATACATGTTACTTGCTTATGTCTTACATTACGTGCTGCATTAAGTGCTTATGTACATAGCATATACGTAATATATATATGCTTACATACCTTTGCGTATATCGTACGTTTAATTATATAAGAGTTATTTATATAAATACCAGAACATTTCTTAAGACATTATGAGTTGCACAATGGTCTCATTTATACCTCAGACATTGTGAGTTACACAATGGTCTCATTTTACTTCTTAGACATTGTGAGTTGCACAATGGTCTTACTTCGTTCTCAGACATTGTAATTTAAACAATGGTCTCTATGATAATTTTTTTTTCTGCATAGCATTATACTATATTTATGTCGCGAAGACCGTCATAAGTTTTTGTTTACATTGGAATTATTATGAATCTAAGTAATAATGCATTCTTGTATGGCGGGACATGTAATATAAGGATTGATATGATATTGCTATTTAGACAATGCCCGTCACAGTCCTGTTTACATGGGATTAGTATGATTAAGTATTACAAACTTGTTATGGGCCGGGACTTGTAATAGGAAAATTGATATATAATCATATGCTGATTCTTTTATAATGACCAACCTATCTTGTTACTTAAAATCGAGTACTCATTAACTATCTTGAGCACTATGTCGATCTTCCTGATTGTTTACTCCCCGTCGCCGAATAACAGTTTTAAATTCACGTTCCATACTCATATAAGCATCGGCAGCGTATGTCATTCCACACCCGCCTGTCTACCCCCCCTTGTTTTTTTTTTTTTGTTTTTTTTCATTATAAACTGTTTTCAAAACTTTAGGAGTCATACTCATTAGAACTGTTTTTCAAAAATGTTCCATACTCGTTCCATACTCTTTATAACTGTTTTTCAAAACGTTTAGGAGTCTTTCACCATTGTCGATATCCGCGCTACTGCTTGCTTCCAGGTAACGTGATATGCGCATTTTGCATCCCTATTGTTGTTACATGAAGAAGAGTATAATTACACTTAGTTATGACTTAAAGTGCGCGCTCTACGTCTATCGTATGACGCCTTACTATTTACATTATGATAGATCCTTTATTTAAAAATGGCTCACCTCTGATTTTGGCGTACTTTTGATTTTTCAGTTGCATCCATTAAGCGTGATACTGGTATTAGAATAATATATATATAGAACATATACATATGTGGCTATTTCCTGTTTTTGATCTCTTACAATTAAACGTTTGAACTTTTTTGCGACTTTACTATTCCCTTTGATAAAGTGTAACGCGGCGTAGTTTGTTCATTTTGCTAGTTATTTTTCAGCCGATCTCCGAATTTGAACACTCTTCTTATGCTTTTGAATCGCATACGTGATTTCGTAATCCATCGTTTTGAAGTCTTCCACTTGATGGGAATACGACTTTAACTTTCACCTCGATCGTGCCCGCCGTTTGGCAATTGCCATCTTAGAACGCGATTGACTAACATCTTATTATTCTTCTCGTTACTTCTTATGATTTTGAAGAATCATGCCGCCAAGAAAACCCCTTCTTCTCATCGTAATATTGTTTTGATCTCGTGCCTTGTTGTGACAATCTTAAGGACGTAATTTATAATATCTAATGATATGATAGGACGCCTCTTCATTATGAAATAAGGAAATTAATAAATCACTGAACCTATAAAGTTCTAATTCTTTTTTTACAAGGATTGGGAAATCCTTTGGATGTAAATAACGATTTGTAAATGAGTGGGTTTAAATGTATGGCATTCGTACTAATAACTTTCTTTCGATTTATAATCCGTTTGTACGAATAGATCATTTTCTTTGTTCATCTAATCATTATCTTTATTATCTTCATTACGAATGAGTCTTTAGACTTCCTTTGATTCGCAATTTGTTCATCTGATTATTTTCAAATGTGTATCCGACATGGCGTGCGTCTCTTTTGACAAGTAATATATCCGTACGAATCAGTCATTGCCTTTACTCTTCTAATCGCTATCATTATTGCTTTTGTTCAAATGACTATTTGAACTTCTTTCGACTCGTGATATGTGATATGGATTTTTTTTGAATGTGTATCAACCGTCGCAAACCCTACGGCGTATAAGGCGAATTGAGCACCAGGACGGCGCTCCCTTAAGGTGGGAAGACTGTAGAATCACGTATTTTACGGTCAATATTTTAACCGAGCTTTAAATTCCATTTCAAATTTTTAAGGAATTTATTATTTTGTTTTTAGCCGTTTATCGAAAATCATCGTTTTTAGCTATTTTTGAGTCCTGTGTTGGATAATTATCTGTTTTAACGATCTAGAAATCAACGATTCCATATTTTAGCTTCGAGAGCTTATTTATTTTATTTTAAATACCTTTTTGACTTTTATCCGTGTTTGGCCGAAACCGTGTCAAAAATCATGTTTTTATAATTAATAACGAGTTAATTAGACGATTGGGCCTAAGAACCATGTAATATAAATTCAACAAAACAAAAAATACCCAACCTAGCCCAAGCCCACATAAGGGGGCGGTTCTAAGCTAAAACATACGTCCCTTTTATAAAAAAATAATAATATTGGAAGTTTACTACTCCCTCCGTCCTAAAATTATTGTCCCCCGACAAAAAACACACAGTTTAAGAGAAGTGCATTTATTACTGCTTTCTCTTTCTTACTTTTTGATAGAAAGACAGTTTTACCCTTAGCTATTTAATTAAAGTCTTCTTTAAAGTTCGTAATAATAATTTTAAACAAGCGTAATATAATAAACTTGATCAAACTTCTCTATCTATTTTTAGTAGTGAACATTTAAATTGGGACATCCCAAAAAGGAAACTGACAAATAAAAAAGGGAACGGAGATGATATATAAAGTCTCCATATATATTAGCACACATATTACTCAAACACACCTTATAATTGATAGATAAAAAAATTTGGTTGTTCCTCTCCCTTGTTCACTGTGTTCGACACAGCCATCACCAAAACCCCAAAAATCTTCAATCTTGATTCTTAAATCACTTCCAATCAATCTAAAATCACTCCTAAACTAAACCCCCATCATCCTTTTCAATTAAAAACCATCATGCATCAAGATTTAAGATGTTCTTGAATTTCATAAAACTTTTAATTTTAAGGTTTAAATCAAATTAAATGCAAGAAGATCATCAAGGGTATAAAGTTAAGTGTTTTTGAACAATTTTTGTGAATCAAATCAAGTTTTCGAGTCTCTCTTTTGCTCTTGAGGTGTTCGGCCAAGACATCAAAACCACAAGGGTTCGTGGTTTTGATCATCTAATTATTTCCTTGTTATTTTGTAAGTCTTTTTTTCTAGTTTTGATTTGGTTTAATTTTATATATACTTGCATGTGTTAGATTTTATGTTTAAGAATCCATGGTTAATTTCATGTTAAATTTTTGATGTTGTTGGTGATCGGATTGGCTAGGTAGAGGAGATAGGTTAGTATTAAGGGTTTGTGAAGCTTGGATTGGTGTTGAAGGGGTTGAGAGATACCCAATATTAGGGCAGAAAGTTTGATGGTATAATTAGGCGAAACGAGTTTGTTAAATCTGAGATTTTGTTGTCTAATATGATAGAGGTCGTTCTAATGTTCGTTTTGGTATAAATTAGGACTTCTAATTCTTAAAAACGAAAAAGTTATGGCAATATGAAGTTTGAAAACTAAAACGGCAAAATTCTGCACCCACTGTTTCTGCGCAGAATTTTGGTCCATCTTGCGCGAAGTGTAACTTGGTCATGCCTATAGGTTTTCTAGGTTTGCAGGACCCTACAACTAAGTACTTCGAGTCTACTTTCCAACGAGCTAGGCCTCAATGATTTTCAGTACCTAAAAGTGGGACAAAACATGTTTACGAGATTGGTTGTCAAAACTGGGTTTGCTGAGTTCGAATTTCAGTTGCAAAGATGCAGTGTGCAGACGGGTTAAAACTTAATAATTTTTGATGAAATTTAAACGGAAATGTCATAATTGGTGTGAACGCTGTTTTTTTTTTAGATTTTCAGAGGTGTTTATGGGGTCTTGCTGTATGCCAAAACTTTTGATAAGTCCAGCAGTCCCAGTTTTTTTAAAAACAATTGCATTTAGTGTGTCTTAGGGAGTATTTGGAAGTGGTTATATTTTATTCGGTGAGCTACATAGTTAACACAGATATAGGTGAGTTATATAAAGAGATGTTCTAATCCGACCGTTTAGTAACTCTTTAAGTATAGAGAACGTCTAGTAAAAACTGATAGAATTTTAGAAAATATAAAAGTGGTACTTTAAATGACTCTTGTACATAGATTCTTAAACATATGATAATATTACATGCCAATGTATAAATAAGTATTTTGATTCTTTTATATTAAGTTACATTACATTATAAGTATGAATTTTAATCGCGCGCCACTATTATAGGTCGCGGTTGATTGTTGCCACTCGTCTTTCTCGTTTGGATTTCTTGATCACTACTCTTATCCACGGTGAGTTCATAGCCCCACCTTTTCTATTTTAATGGTTTTCATAATTTGTTTTCGGGGTGAGAATACATGCTTGTTTTACTAAGTAATCTTATTGATTTCTACTACATAAGCGTTACATGATTACTTTTACTAAAGCTTTTACTTGCTTACTTTATGACATCTAAAACATATGTGATACATGGTTGTTTACTCATAAATTTATTAAAGCTTGATTTGCTTACTACATGATTAGAGATCATTGAATATCTAATTACAAAACTAAGTGTTTTGACCACACTACTTGTTTTAAAATGGACACAAGTGTTTTTCAATCATATAATATTCCATATCATATTATTGTCCAAGTACCCATTAACCTATGACTTTCAATTACTGCCCGGGTGTTCTTGGAGGAGACACGTATGATGGGTACATATTATATTCATTACTGTCCGGGTGTTCTTGGATGGGAAACCTACGATGGGTACATATTATATTCATTACTGCCTGAGTGTTCTTAAAGGGGACACCTACGATGGGTACATATTATATTCATTACTGCTCGAATGTTCTTAGAGGGGACACCTACGATGCGTACATATTATATTCATTGCTCCCCGGGTGTTCTTGGAGGAGACACCTACGATGGGTACATATTCTTTTCATTACTGCCTGGGTGTTCTTGGAGGGGGCACCTACGATGGGTACATATTCTTGATTTCAGTTAGTGTATCGGTTTCAGGAGCTTAGACAGTAGTAAACGTATTTTTGTGTGGCTTTATATTTATTATATTGCCATATACTCTTTAAATCTTGTGGTCTACTAATAAACATTTCTTGATTTACTAAATCATTCCTTAGATTTTAGAAATAATACTTTGAAATATTGTATCGCTGCCTTTCTTACTGAAATATTACTGAATATTTCATATTGAGTTTAACGTAAACCTAATGAATTCACCAACAGTATTGTGACATTTTTGCATGTAAAATATTTTCCAGTATTAATAGCTTAGCTGAGCATTGGGAGCATTCGAGTCACGCGTGTATCAAGACTATAAAGACTTGGTTTTTCTTCACATACGATAATAATCTTTCTTTAAATATACAAATGAGTCATGTATAAACTCTTGTAACTTTTGTTAATGAGGAAATTATTAGGACCTAAATTTACTCTGATTTATTTAAATCGAATGTAACATTTTATTAAACATCTCTTTTAAGGTCGTTTTCTGTAACTTGTGTGTATGAACTATGAAGTAGCACCCCAAGTGGCATTCCGTTGCGTGTTGTGATTTTGGGGGTGTTACAGAGTGGTATCAGAGCACTGGTTATAGAGAACTAGGTCGTTTTCAAAACCTAAACTATAACTGTTTTTCAAAAACTCTTAAGAGTCATTCACCATTGTCTAATATCCACGCTTGCTTGCTTCTAGGTAACTTATATGCTCTCTTTTGCATCCCTATTGTTATTACATGAATAATGAGTATATTAAACTTAGTTATGACTTCGCTCTCTTACGTCTATCTTATGACGCCTTACTATTTACCTTATATCGGTCGATTATATATATATTATCACTCGTGGATTCTCGCGTACTTTTTTTGATTCTCATTGACTACCTTTGCGTGATACTAAGTATTATATAAGGGTACCTATACATATGGGCATTTTCTTTTTGTTCTCTTGCGATTAACTTGAACATTTTCGCAATTTACTCTCTATTCCTTTTGAGATTATTAGTAATTCGGAGCGTAGTTTGTCAATTCTGCTAGTTATTTTATCATCCGACTCCGATTTTGAACACTCTTCTTATGCTTTTGAATCGCATATGTGATTTCGTAATCCATCGTTTTGAAGTCTTCCAGTTGATGGGAATACGACTTTAACTTGTCACCTCGGATCGTGCCGCCTTTTGGCACTTGCCTTTAGAACGCGATTGACTAACGTCTCATTATTCTTCTCATTACTTCTTATGATTTTGAAGAATCATGCCCGACAAAGGAGACTCCTCTTCTCACGTAACATTGATTTATGTCGTGCTATTGTTACAATGCTTAAGTAGGCTAATTTATAATTATCTTATTGAAATGAATTGGGACGCCTCTTCATTTGAATAAGTAATATATATCTACTGGAACCAAAAAGTCTTAATTCTTATTTTACATGGATTGGGACGCCTTGGATGTAAAAGAACGATTTGTAAATGTGTGGGTTAAAAAGTATGGCATCGTACTAATAACCTTTCGTTCCGATTTATAATCCGTTGTACGAATAGATCATTTCTTTGTTCATCTAATCCTTATCTTTATTACTTCATTACGAATGAGTCTTTAGACTTCCGTTGATTCCAATTTTTTCACTGTTAGTTTCAAAGTTATCCGACATACGTGCGTCTCTTGGAAAGTATTTATCCGTTACGAATCAGTCAATGCCTTTACTCTTCTAATCGCTATCAGATTGCATTGTTCAAATGACATTTGAACTTCTTTCGACATCGGGATATGTGATATGGATTTTTTTGAATGTGTATTCAACATCGCAACCCTACGGCTATAAGCGAATTGAGCACCAGGAGAACGGCCTCCCTTAAGGTTGAAGACTGTAAAATCACGTATTTTACGTCCAATATTTTAACCAGCTTTAAATTCCATGCAAATTTAAGGAATGTATTATTTTTTTTAGCCGTTTATTCGAAAAAGTCCGATTTTAGCTATTTTGATCTGTGTCGGATAATTATGCTGTTTTTAAAAACGATCTTGAAATCAACCGTTTCCATATTTAGCGTCGAGAGCTTATTTATTTTTTTAAATACCTTTTTGACTTTTATCCGTGTTTGGCCAAAACTGCGTCAAAAATCATGTTTTTATAATTAATAACGAGTTAAATAGACGATTGGGCCTAAGAACCATGTAATATAAATTCAACAAAACAAAAAATACCCAACCTAGCCCAAGCCCACATAAGGGGGCCGGTTCTAAGCTAAAACAAACGTCCCTTTTATAAAAAAATTAATATTAGAAGTTTACTAGAATAAAGTATCCATATAAATAGCCCCATTATTACTCAAACACTCCCTTTTATACAGATAGATAAAAAATTTGATTGTTCCTCACCCTTGTTCAATGTGTTCGACACAGCCATCACCAAAACCCCAAAAATCTTTAACCTTGATTCTTAAATCACTTCATTCAACTAAATCGACTCCTAAACTAAACTCCCAATCTCCTTTACAAATTAAAAACCATCATGTACATGAATTTAAGATGTTTTAGAATTGCATAAACTGTTAATTTTAAGGTTTAATCAAATTAAATGCTAAAAGATCATCAAGAGATATAAAGTAAGTGTTTTTGAACTATTTTTTGTGAATCAAATCAAGTTTCGAGTCTCTCTTTTTCTCGTGAGGTGTGTCTGCCCAAGACATTCAAAACCAAAAGGGTTGGTTTTTGACCATTCGAATTTTGCCTTTTATTTTGTAAGTCTTTTTTTCGTAGTTTTGATTTGGGCTTAATGATATATACTATGCATGTGTTAGAGTTTATTGTACGAATCCATGGGTTAATTTCATGTTAACTTTGATTTTGTTGGTGATCCGGTTTTGGCTAGTAGAGAGATATTGAGTATATGGGTTTGTGAAGCTTGGATTGGTGTTGAAGGGGTTGAGAGATACCCAATATTAGGGCAAAAAGTTTGATGGTATAATTAGGCGAAACGAGTTTGTTAAATCTGAGATTTTGTTGTCTAATATGATAGAGGTCGTTCTAATGTTCGTTTTGGTAAAAATTAGGACTTCTAATTCTTAAAAACAAAAAAGTTATGGCAATATGAAGTTTGAAAACTAAAACGGAAAAATTCTGCACCCACTGTTTCTGCGCGAAGTGTAACTTGGTCATGCCAATAGGTTTTCTAGGTTTGCAGGACCCTACGACTAAGTACTTCGAGTCTACTTTCCAACGACTAGCTCAATGATGTTCAGTACTAAAGTAGTTCAAATTATGTTTAATAGAATTGGTTGTCAAAAACTGTTTGCTAAGTATGAATTTCAGTTGCAAAAATGCAGTGTGCAACCGGTTCAAAACTAATAATTTTTGATGAAATTTAAACTAGAACATGTTTATGATGTGTGTGACCTGTAATTTTTTTTTGATTTTTCTAATGTGGATTAGGGGTCTGTTGTTGCATAAACTTTTGATAAGTCCACAGACTCTTGTTTAAAACTAGTTGCGATTGGGTGTGTCTTTAAGATTATTTTGGAAGTGGCTATAGTTTATGGGTGAGCTACAGTAGTTAAACAACATATATAGGTGAGTTAATATAGAAGGAGAGCGTCTAATCCGACCATTTAGTAAGTCTTCAAGTATAGAGAACGTCTAGTAAAAACTAATAGAATTTCAGAAAATATGAAAGTGATACTTTAAATGACTCTTGTACATGGATTCTTAAACATATGATAATATTACATGCCAATGTATAAATAAGTCTTTTGATTCTTTTATATTAAGTTACATTACATTATAAGTATGAATTTTAATCGCGCGTCACTACTATAGGTCGCGGTTGATTGTTGGCACTCGTCTTTCTCGTTTGGATTTCTTGATCACTCTTTTAGCCACATTGAGTTCATAGCCCCACCTTTTCTCTTTTAATGGTTTTCATATTCTGTTTTCGGGGTGAGAATACAGCTTGTTTTACTAAGTAATCTAATTATATTCTACTACATAAGCATTACATGATTACTTTTGCTAAAGCTTTTACTTGCTTACTTTATGACTTCTAAAACATATGTGATACATGGTTGTTTACTCATGAATTTATTAAAGCTTGATTTGATTTGTTGGGATTAAAAGACATCTCAGTCCTGTTGAAGTTACTGCTGCTGGTTATATTTCTACTACTGATGAAGTTCAGAGAAAATATTCTAAGTCATTACTACTGCTAGTTGTAAAGTTACTACTGCTAGTATTAGTTACTACTACTAGAAGAGTTTCTGCTGTTAGAGTTTAGTTAGTAATGTTAGTTTGTATTAGTACTGCTAAAGTGATATGTATGAGATATTTTAGGAAAGATGATGTTTATAGAAAACCTTGTAGCCCATTATGTTCCTTGGTTAGAAAAGAAGACCTAAGACATGTGTTTTATATATAAAATATATTATTCTCTCTTCATATCATCTAGAAATCGTTTTGTTATAGCTTCAAGGTTTTGTATAACCCTAACACTATCAAGAGTGTTCGTATCAATATATTGAGGCTTAAAGTTTGGTATTATACAATCTTGTTTGTTACTGTTTTATTGCTTATTCTTCTTAGTATCATAGACTAGATTCCGCATAGTCTTTGATATATTCAATCAAAGTTTCTACCATAGTTGTCTTGGATTTATTCAATACAACTAAGCCTTTTATAAGCTAAGCAAGATCTATTCAAGTAGGATCAACAAGTGGTATCAGAGCTTGTTGAGAAACTTTGAATAAGAAGGAACAATCTACACATACCAGATCTATTTGTTTGTGAAAACATGGAGTCAGTACCTGCACAAGTGGTTGCTGCTGCAAAACTTCCAGTACTCAATCCAAATGAATTTGAGCTTTGGAAAATGAGGATTGAACAGTACTTCTTAATGACTGATTATGCTCTTTGGGAAGTAATCTTAAATGGTGACTCACCTCTACCAACAAGGACTGTTGATGGTGTTGAGACAGTATACCGATCCCTACTACTGCAATCAGCAAGCAGCAAGGAAAAAGAGTTAAAGAAAAAGGTACTTTTTGGTGGCTCTTCCAAATGAACATCAACTAAAGTTTAACTCCTACAAAAGTGCCAAGTCTCTGATGGAAGCTATAGAGAAGAGGTTTGGAGGTAATAAGGAGTCAAAGAAAGTACAGAAGACACTTCTTAAACAGCAGTATGAGAATTTCAATGGAAAGAGCTCAGAAGGACTTGATCAGATTTATGATAGGCTGCAAAAGCTTATCAGTCAGCTAGAGATCCATGGAGAAACTATTTCTCAAGAAGATTTGAATCTGAAGTTATTAAGAAGTCTGCCATCTGAGTGGAAGACTCATACCCTGATTTGGAGAAACAAACCAGATTTAGAAACTCTAAGCATGGATGACTTATACAACAAGTTGATGATATATGAACTGAAGTCATGGGTCATCTAGCACACCAAAACCATAAAACATAACTTTTTGTTCTTCAATAGCACTGGCAGCACCAATGAAGCTGTTAAGACTGCTCAAGGTGTTTCTGCTGCCTTAACCGAGTCCCAAAGGGCTATTCTTCACTTACCAATTTGATAGTCTGAGTGAATGTATTGATCTACTCCTTATTTTTTCTAGTCATTTTAAACAGTCACAATTAGACACTGATGACCTTAAAGCTATTTAATCAGATAGATTTTAAGAGGAGATGGACTTGAAGTGGCAATGGCAATGCTGACAATAAGAGCTAGGAAGATTGCTCAAGAAGACTAGAGAATCTAGGTGTTTAATGGGATTGAACCATTGGCGTTACAAACCAAGGTGAAATGCTATAATTTCACAGAAGATGTCACTTTGCTAGAGGAGAACAAGCTCCTAACTACAAGACAACGCAAACAGAAGATAACAAGAAAGACTGTGCCAATTGAGAAACTACGTCAAATCTTTTAGTAATCTCAGTGTGATGTCTTTGGCTATGATTTGGTGTGTCCAGCTGAAGAAGGACCCTACCAATTTTTGCACTTAGGCTTATACTTCTTTCAGGGTCCTTCAAGGTTTACTTCAAACTCAGACACTGAGGTATCAACTTGTTCTAAGCAGATTACAAAATCGTTATGAAAACCACTAAGAACATTATGATAATCTGACAAACAATTTTAATAAGACTCAATTAAAGAGGAACTTATTAAAGTGGTCAAAATCTGTAGAGGCTAGACCAATGCGTATTAAACAAGAATGAGACTGTTTTTGAAGAAGACATTAAAATTTTAAAACTTGATATTTTGTTGAGAGATAATGCACTAACAGGGCATAGAAAGAAATTTGAAAAAGCCGATGATTTAAAACTTACCATAGAAAAGTTTGAAAATTCATCTAAGAATCTAAGTAATCTTTTAGATATTCAAGTAAGTGATAAGTTCAAGAATGGTGTGGGGTTTGATAGTCAAGTTTTGCTAGTCAGAGAATTAAGTAAAAAACAATGAAGGTACTGAATTGTTTCCATCTCCCTATACTAGGAACTCATGCCCCCTAACCTGTTTGGTACTTCTGATGAGGAGATGATTATGTTTTTTAGTGTTCAGTAACCTATTTGTAGCCCTAATATTGCAACATGTAATGCTAAGACGAATGAGTCAAAACCTAAGTTTGTTAGTACACAACTTATTAAATTGAATCTACATGAGATGAGAATGAGAAAAGCCTAAGTCTAAAACAGAGAAATTCATTTTTGCTTAAAGTAGAATTTTGTGAAATCTAATGAGCATGTGAAATCACCTAAGGAGTCTGTTAAGAAGGTAGAGAACAATAAGCAAGCTAAATACCTTAGGAAAAACAGTCAAAGTCCTAGAGGTAACTAGAGAAACTGGAATAATTTGATGACTTATAATTTAGGAAGTAATTTTAAGTTTAAAAATAAAGCTTGCTATGTATGTGGCAGTTTTAACCATTTAGTTAAAGATTGTGATTTCTATGAAAAGAAAATGGCAGAAAAACCTATATGGAACAATGCTAAAAGGGTGAATCACCAAAATTCTCAAAGAATGACTCACCCTCATTACCCAAAATGAATCGGTCCAAGAGCAACTCGAAATAAAAATTGGCCTTAAAACACTTAATACTACTGGGGAAAACTCTTCAAGAGCAGCAGTATCAGTTAATACTGCCAGACCAATTAGTACTTCCTACCCAAGACCAATAGTGAACTATGCAAGGCCAGCATCAAGTGTTTTTAATAGAGCACATTCACATGTTAGAAGACCCTTTAACAAGTTTACAACAAATAAGAACAGTAATTTCAATGAAAATAGTAATACATCGAGGAAATGTTACTACTGTTGGGCCAAAAAGTAGTAAGTGATAATAAGGGAAATGAGGCTAATGCTGTTAAGGCCTTATCATGTGGTTTTGGAGACCAAAAAGCTAAAAGTGTTGAGACCTGTCTCCAACATAATGGTGCATCAATGAACTTTAAAAGAATTTGACTTGTTGATGCACCAGCCAGAATTAGAGTTTGTAAAGGTTATTTCTTTGGTCCCTAAGAGCCTGAGTTTCGTACTTGTTGTGCAGGGCAATCCTCAACTTAAGTTTCAGGAGAAAGAATTATTGACATAGGATGGTCCTAGGTGCTGACCTGGAAACATGTCCTAATCCATTCTGATTATAAAAGAATTTGATGGTGGTATGTTGCCTTTGTAGAGAACCCAAAGAGGTAAAATCACTGGTAATGTTTAAATCAGACAAGGAAAATTAGATTTTTGAAGATGTATACTTTTTAAGAGCTTAAAGTTTTAATCTTTTTAGTGTCTCACAAATGTGTGACAAGAAGAATGCGTATCCTTTTAACTAACACCTGATGTGTTGTTTTGTGCTTCTGACTTTAAGGCTACTTGATGAAAGTCAGTCTTGCTTAGATTTCCAGAAAGATAACATGTATAAGTGTTGATTTAAGGAATTTGTTCCTCAAGGAGGTCTAATTTGTGACTCTGGCAAAGGCTACATTAGATGAATCTAATCTTTGCAAGGAGCCTGGGTCATGTAAATTACAAAACTATGAACAAAACTGTAAGCGGGAAAGCCTTGCAAGAGTTTACCTTTAAAGATTTTTGAAATGATCTTACATGTGTTGCTTGTCAGAAAGGAACAGCAACTAAAGCCTCTTGTAAGACCAAAACGGAGCTCGATAAAAATCAGCCAATCTTACAAATGTTCACATGGATTAATTTGGAGTTCCAACTTTATAAAGAGTATAATGAAAAAGATGTACTGCTAGTTTCACATATGACTATATAGATTTAGTTGGGTTTTCTTTTTTAGCAACTAAGGAAGACCTATGGAATCCGTAGGCTTTATAAGAACAGGGATAGAAAATCAAATAACATCACAGAGTCAAATAATCAGATGTGACATGGAACTAGAATTTAAAAATAAGGAAAATGAATCAGTTTTTGTTGTGAGTTGAAAGGGATTTAAGAAGAGAATTTAGTGTCTAGGACTCCCTAACAAACAAAATGGAGTAGCTAAAAGGAAAACAAACACTAATAGAGACTGCTAGACTATGCATCTGATTTAAAGTTACCGCTACTACCTTTTGGCTGAAGCATTTAATACTGCTTGTTATGTACAAAATATTGTATTAGTAATTAACCTCACACAAGACTCCCTTAAGAACTTTTTCAATGTAGAACCACAGTTTAAGCTTTACTGAGAACCAGTTTGGGTTCCTGTTACAATTATCAATACCATTAGATCACCTAGTAATTTGATAGAACGGCTGATGAAGGATTCTTTGTTGATACTTTTGTGATAACAAGGCATTTAGAGTATTTTACAGTAGAACCATGGGGGGGGGGGGGGGGAGGGGGGAGGATAGTAGAGGATAACTTGCACATTACTTTTCTTGAAAATAAACCTAATGTTGCAGGAAGTGGACCAGAATGGCTTTTTGATATTGATATAAGCGAACAAAACTATGATTATAAGCCAAAGTTTGTTGCAGGAAGACCGATCTAATTGAGTGCAGGTACAAGCATGTAATAAGGTAGGTATAGCTAGAGTGGAGACAGTAAACTGACAAAGAATACACACTGCTACCATTTTTGTCTCAAGATCCACTATTCTACCTCTATTTCAAAGAGGATTCTCCTATGCAAGGATTCAAACTTTTAGGAGGAGAAAAGACGGAAAGATGAGAGAGAGCCTAGAGAATAATGATATGAGGTGCTAAATACAAGGAGCAAATTAATCAGATAAAAAAAAAATAAAGTAAGGATGAAATTGTAACAGTACTAACAAATATTAATATCTGTTAGTTCAACTGTTAATTACCGCTAGCATAGAAGAAATGTTTGTTGGATGAGAATACAGTTTATAGATGTGTTGATAATCTAAATATGCCTAATTTGGAAGAAATTGACTATTCAAATAATGATGAAGGTGTTGGTTCAGAGGCTGACATGAACAATTTAGATACATTCATACATGTCAGCCCTATTCCAACTACTAGAATTCACACTGGTCATCCAGTTAAACAAATCATTGGAGATACACATTCAGCACCTCAAACCAAAAGGATGACAAAGAGTGTGACTGAACATTGGTATGGTTTATTTCAAGTGCAACTGAGGATCAACAAAAAGCGTTTTCATGAATTGTCTATTTGCTTGGTTGCTATTCACATGCAAACCCTAGAAGGTTATACCAAGCTTTGACAAAAGATCCAAGCTGGATTGAAGCAATGCAAGATGAGCTTCTACAGTTCAAATTGCAGCAAGTTTAGACATTGGTGGATTTACCATATGGCAAGAGGGCCATTGGAACAAAATGGATCTACAGAAACAAGAAAGATGAGAGAGGTATTGTGGTTAGAAACAAGGCAAGGCTGGTTGTACAGGGTTACACTCAAGAAGAGGGAATAGATTATGATGAGGTTTTTGCTACAGTTGCTAGGATTGAAGCAATTCGACTATTCTTAGCCTATGCCTCATTCAAAGACTTTGTTGTGTACCAGATGGATGTGAAGAGTGCATTTCTGTATGGAAAGATTGAAGAGGAAGTTTATGTCTGTCAACCTCCAGGTTTTGAAGATCCAGAGTTCCCTGACAAAGTTTATAAGGTAGAAAAGGCATTATTTGGTCTACATCAAGCTCCTAGAGCTTGGTATGAGACTTTATCTACCTATTTATTGGACAATAGAATTCAAAGAGGTCAAATAGATAAGACTTTGTTTATTAAAAGGGTCAAAAGTGATATTCTACTAGTTGAAGTATATGTTGATGATATCATTTTTGGGTCTACAAGGAAGGAGATGTGTACTGAGTTTGAGAATATGATGCATAAGAAGTTCCAAATGAGTTCTATGGGAGAGCTCACATTCTTCTTAGGACTGCAAGTGACACAGAAAGATGATGGGATTTTCATCAGCCAAGACAAGTATGTGGATGAAATTTTGAAGAAGTTTGGTTTTTCAACTGTGAAGACAGCAAGTACACCTATGGAGACTTCAAAGCCTTTGATGAAGGATGAAAATGCTGAAGATGTTGATGTTCACTTATATAGATCAATGAATGGCTCATTGATGTATTTATGAAGAAATTAATGGTGGATATGTTGCCTTTGGAGGAGATCCCAAAGGAGGTAAAATCACTGGTAAGGTAAATCAGGACTAGGAAAATTAGGATTTTGAAGATGTATACTTGTTAAGGAGCTTAAGTTTACATATTTTTAGTGTCTCACAAAATGGTGTAACAAGAAGACAGTGTCCTTTTTACTGACACTAAAATTGTTGTTTTAATCTTTTGACTTTAAGGTCTACTTGATGAAAGTCAAGTTTGCTTAGAGTTCCTGAAAGGATAAACATATACTATGTTGTTTAAAGGAATGTTGTTTTCTCAAGAAGGTCTAACTGTGTCTCTTGCAAAGGCTTCATTAGATTTATCTAATCTTTGACATAGGAGGCTTGGACATGTAAATTTTAAAACTATAAACAAACTGGTAAGGGGAAATCTTCCAAGAGGTTTAACTTCAAAGATTTTTGAAAATGATCATACATGTGTTGCTTGTCAGAAAGGAAAGCAACATAAATCCTCTTGTAAGACCAAAACTGTGAGCTCAATCAGCTAACCTTTATAAATGTTACACATGGATTTATTTGGTCTAACTTTCGTAAAGAGTATAATGAAAAAGATGTACTGCCTAGTTGTTATAGATGACTATAGTAGATTTAGTTGGGTTTTCTTTTTAGCAACTAAGGATGAGACCAGTGGAATCCTTAAGGCTTTTATAACAGGAAGTAGAAATCAATAAATTCTGATGTCAAAATTAATCAGATATGACTATGGAGTGAATTTAAGAATAGGATAATGAATCCGTTTTGTGAGATGAAAGGGAATTAGAGGAGGAATTAGTATTACTAGGGACCTAAACAACAAAATGGAGTAGCTGAAAGGAAAAACAAAACACTAATAGAGGCTGCTAAGACTATGCTAGCTGATTCAAAGTTACCTACTACCTTTTGGGTTGTTAGCAGTTAATACAGCTGTTATGTACAAAAATTGGGTGTTTATAATTAGCCTCACAACAAGACCCCATATGAACCTTTTCCATGGTAGAACACCATGTTTAAGATTTATTTGAGTCCATTTATGTGACTGTTTACAATTCTTAATACCTTAGATCACCTAGGTAAGTTTGATGGAAGGCTGATGAAGGTTCTATGTCGGTTCTCTGTGAATATCAAGGCCTTTTAGGAGTAATTAACAGTAGAATCTGGATAGTAGAGGAGAACTTGCACATTACTTTTCTTGAAAATAAACCTAATGTTGTAGGAAGTGGACCAGAATAGCTTTTTGATATTGATACACGAATAAAATCTATGAATTATAAGCCAGTTGTTGCAGGGAATCAAACTAATGGTAGTGCAGGTACAAAAGCATGTGATAATGCAGGTAAAGCTAGAGTGGAGATAGTACTTGGCAAATATTACATACTGCTACCATTTTTGACTTAAGATCTACTATTCTCCTCTAGTTCAAAGGATTCTCCTGATACTGGATTCAAACCATCAGGGGAGGAGGAAAAGAAGGATGTTGAAGCTCTAGAGAATGAAGATAGTGAGGTGCTAAATACAAAGGAGCCAAGAGTTAATCAAGAGAAGGATGAAAATGTTAACAGTACTAACAATATTAATAATGTTAGTTCAGCTATTAATACTGCTAGCATAGAAGATAATGATGTTGATGAGAATATAGTCTATGGATGTGTTGATGATCTAAATATGCCTAATTTGGAAGGAATTGACTATTCAAATGATGATGAAGGTGTTGGTGTAGAGACTGACATGAACAATTTAGATACATTCATGCCTGTCAGTCCTATTCCAACTACTAAAATTCATAAGGATCATCCAGTTGAACAAATCATTAGAGATATACATTCAGTACCTCAAACCAGAAGGATGACAAAGAGTGTGACAAAACATGGTATGTTTAGTTCAGTACAACAGAGGATCAACCACAAAGATTTTCAGAATTGTTTGTTTGATTGTTTTCTATCACAAGCAAAAACCAAGAAGGTAATCCAAGCTATGACAGATCCAAGATGGATAGAAGCAATCCAGGATGAGCTTCTACAGTTCAAATTACCATATGGCAAGAGGGCCATTGGAACAAAATGGATCTACGAAAAATAAGAAAGATAAGAGAGGTATTGTGGTTAGAAACAAGGCAAGGTTGGTTGCACAAGGTTACACTTAAGAAGATGGAATAGATTATGATGAGGTTTTTGCTCCAGCTTGTAGGTTGAAGCTATTTGGTTGTTCTTATCCTATGCCTCATTCAAAGACTATGTAGTATACCAGATGGATGTGAAGAGTGCATTTCTGTATGGCAAAATAGAAAAGGAAGTTTATGTCTGTCATCCTCCAAGGTTTGAAGATCGAGAGTTCCCTGACAGAGTTTTTGTTAAACCCCCCAAAAAAAAAGTAGAAAAAGGCATTTTTTTGTGTTCTACATCAAGCTCCTAGAGCTTGGTATGAGACTTTATCCACCTATTTATTAGACAATGGATTTTAGAGAAGTCAGATAGATAAGACTTTGTTCATTAAAAGTGTCAAAAGTGATATTCTACTAGTTCAAGTATATGTTGATGATATCATTTTTGGATCTACTAAAAAGGAGTTATGCATTGAGTTTGAAAAATTGATGCACAAGAAGTTCCAGATGAGTTCTATCGGTGAGCTCACTTTCTTCTTAGGACTGAGTTCTATGGTTGAGCTCACTTTCTTCTTAGGACTACAAGTGACACAAAAAGATGATGGAATTTTCATCAGTTCAAGGACAAGTATGTGGATAAATTTTTTGTTGAATTTTGTTTTTGAATGTGAAGATAGCAAGTACACCAATGGAGACTTCAAAGCCTTTGCTAAAGGATGAAAATGCTAAAGGTGTTGATGTTCACTTATATAGATCAATGATTGGCTCATTGATGTGTTTAACATCTTCAAGTCCTGATATTATGTTTGTTGTATGTCCATGTGCAAGATTTTAAGTCACACCTAAAGTTTCACATCTTTATGCTGTGAAAAGAATCTTTAGATACCTGAAAGGTTAACCTAAATTGGGCCTTTGGTATCTTAAGGACTCACCATTTATCTTGGAAGCTTATACTGATAGTGACTATGTTGGTGCAAGTTTAGACAGGAAATCCACAACATGAGGTTGTCAAATTCTTGGAAGAAGACTGATTTCATGGCAATGCAAGAAGCAAACTGTGGTTGCAAATTCTACAACTGAAGCGGAATATGTAGCTGCATCAAACAGTTGTGGACAGGTATTATAGATCCAAAATCAATTGCTTGATTATGGATATAACTTAATGAACATGAAGATTTTTATTGATAATGAGAGTACCATCTGCGTAGTTAAGAATCCAGTATTTCACTCAACGACTAAGTACATTGAGATTAGACATCACTTTATCAGAGATTCTAATGAAAAGAAGCTTAATCAGACGATCAAGATTCATACAGATCAGAATGTTGTAGATTTGCTCACAAAAGCATTTGATGTTAGCAGATTTAAATATCTAATTGCAAGTATTGGAATGCTTAACCTCTGAAGTATTGATTGAGGGGAGGTTAATTGTGTTAATATGCATCGGATTTTGCACAAATAATGCTTGAAATGGAATGGAATGGCAGCTAATGATGGAATTCAAGTTAGTGTTGTTGGCCTAACTTATTACTGGTAAGTATAATTAGTTCTGCTGTTATAATTAATACTGTGAGCATTGAGAGAAAGCAAAAACATATAGAGAGAAAAGTGAGCTTAAAAGAATTAAGAGAAATCAAATACAGACAGAGAGAATTGTAAGCAAAAAGAAATGAGAGATGTAGTAAGTTGAAAAACAGAAATAGAGATCTGTGAAACAAAAACAGACAGAGTGATTCAGTAAGAAAAAGAATTGAGAGTTAAAGTGAGAATAAAAACAGAAAGAGAGTGATTGCGGAATTTTACACTATGTATATATAATATATAATAAAATATAAAATATATATAAGTCTAAAAATCAAGATGATCAATAAAACCGAGAAGTAGTATAGAGTGTTCCCGGGTCGTTTATCCCCAACGAGGCTGGAATGGAAGATCGGTACAGTCGAAGATTTGAGTTTGAATGAAGGAATTGATTTGGGAGAGTAAAAAAAGTCAAATTAAACAATAACAAATAAAAACGTTTAAGAAAAACTAAAAATTATGAATATAAGCTAAAAAAACGAAAGCACGAAACCGAACAAAGGGGGAACAAACTAAAATCTTTAAAAGTAACCCTACGAAGAATTTTTCACTTCTAAATACTCTCGGGACACTTAACGAGAATAAAAAAGGACTTAGACGAAAACGGTGTTCGTTTGGCCACAAACGAGTTCAACACAAAAACGTACCCGGAACCCGTTCTTTAAAAGCTGGTAAGTAGTAAAAATGACTTTCGATAAGTTTAAATTTTCTACAAACTATATGACCAAATAAAATTTTTAAAAAGAAAAGTATTTTTATTGATAATTTTTGTATTTTTTAAGAATTTTAAAAGGTTTTAACTTAAATTAAATTATAAAAATAGAAAAAATGATTACGAAACATTCTGAAATTTTTTAAAAATACTAGACACTAAAACAGACCTAAGAAAAATAAGAAACAAAAATAAGCTCAATGAATTAGCCCCGAATAAGCTGTTTACAGCATATACGTATAAAGGAGAACTGTGTATAAAATACACAAGCATTAAGTCTTTAACGAAAAAAGACCCAAGGGGCGCAGCGGTGGTTGGTTGGTACAAAGGGGATTTGTATCGAGAGTCAGGGTTCGAGTCTTGCTCACCGGAACCTCTTGTCTTTCCCTTTTTTTTTTGAAAAACTCAAAAAGGCAAAGTTGTAGCCGTGGGGCTAACACTTTGTCTTTAAAACTTTTTACGAAAGCACTTAATAAGCTTACAATAAGCTTAAAGTTCGACAGAATACTAAAAAGGCTTATAGCTAGAAGATGCTAAGTCCTTTGACTTAGGTCGAAATAAGCTAGGACAATACGGATTGAATAAGCTAAAAGGGGCTATTTCTAACTAAAATAAACTTAAAACGGATAAAGCTTAAACTAAATAGCTAGAAAAATAGTAATGGCAGACGCTACATTGAGCTTAAAAGGGCCTAAAAATGCTAAGCAATTGGACAAATAAGCTAGGAAAAAACTAATTCTATCTAAATAAGCTATTAGGACACAAGATGAGCTTATTAAATAAGCTCAATAAGCCAGAAAAGAAAAAAAATAAGCAATCCTACACCTAGGCTAGCAAAACAGTTCAAAGGCCAAGTTTGGGCTTAAAATTAAGCCAACAAATAAGCTCACTAAGGGCTGAAAATCAACAAGCTTATAAAAGGGCTTATAAGCTCTTGAAATAAGCCAAGAGATTGGGCTTAAGAACACAAAAAGCTTAAGAAAAAGGGGCTTAAAATCTCCCCTTTGCACCAGGGGAGATTTAAGCTTAACTCAAGGGCTTATTTGACAGCTTTTTAAAAGCTGTCAAATAAGCTCTAAACAATAAAATAAGCTCAAACAGATGGATTACTCTAACAAATGGACTTGTGCAACAATTTTTGGCTTTTGAAAATCATTTAAACAAGCTGAATTTTGAAGGTGAAAAAGGGTCTTTGCTTTTTTTAAAACTGTCACTTGAAAAACTTGGTGATTTTTGACTCACCAAAGTCAAAAGACAAAGGGCTTGTTACAGCTTTGTTAACACCACAAAACACACACTTTTTGACATTTAAACTCAAACTTCAAGTGCTTATGAGTATAAGCACTTGTGGTGTATATTAAAGGTCACAGTTAAAAAGATGGTTTGGAAAAGCTTTGAAAATCAATTTTTAAACTTGAAAACTCTCAAAAACAGCTTAAATGAGCTTACAAACCCAAGCTAAAACTACTTTGAGATTCCAACCCATGCACAAAACTATTTTGACCCGTTTTAAAGGTTGACCCAAACACCCTCTTATTTTGACTGTCAAAACTAAAATGAGCTTAAAATTTATTTTAAGGCTAAAACAGCTGAAGCCTTTTATCTACTTCTACTAAAAATAACCTACTTAAACTATTTTAAGACTAAAATCTAAAGCTTATGTTTCAAAAATAAGCACTTTCTCTCCTAGCTTATTATACTATTATGACAAAACTAAGAAATGAAATCTAAACTGATTCTAGATACAGTTACTTTAAGACATTTGAAACTCTAAACTTATCTAAACTAATTTTAAACAGAATTGAGCAAAGAAATAAGCTAAGTGAATGATGAAATCAAAATTGAAAAGCTAAACCTGTGAAATGTAGTCTCTGACCCTAGCCACTCTATCTGAATGAGTGGCTTTAAGCTCATGAACCTATTGGCTACCTAGCCTCTAAACCAGCTTAAAAGCTCAATAAGCTTTTTGTAGCTTATTGCTCCAAATAGCTTCAATAATGAATCAAACAGCCTCAAGTTATCATGTTTTGCTCATCAATGAACAAAGAGATGGAAGAGATTCTCTTTAACCAAAATTTGACTTATATTGAGCTTAAAAACAGCATAAGCTCAAAAGAGCTTATGAGAGCTTATGACAGTAAAAACGGCTTAATTTTGAAAATAAAGAACAAAGAAGCTGAGAATAGGCTTTTATTGATCAAATGTAAAGGTACAAACTTAAAAGGAAATTGCTTAAAAATAAGAAAAATACAAACTTCAACTTAAAAAACTAACTGTTGGCCATAATGGCTTTACAAAGCTATATATAGAAAAAAATTCGACTAGGCTCTTCTTCTTTTTCTTCTTTCACTTGTGTTTCTTTGAAGACACATAAAGGAGTTGTGTTTGTTGTGTGAGTGGAATTGAAAGCAAATCATGGCCCTCCATTTTTCTTGAAAACCCAAGTCGACAGGTATAAACCCTTTGATTTGTTTTTGCGTGGGTTTGGATTGCCAACATGGCACATTTGTAGCTGGGAAGGATAGTGGAGGAGGAGAAGGAGGTTTATCCATGGGGGAATTGGGTTGCAGGGTAAAAACGGGTTTGTAAACCCGTGAGTTGTTTTTGGGGGGAAGACAAAGGCGGGAAAAGTTGTTTGGGGAGAACAGGGCACAAGATTAGGGAATTTGCACAAATGGCCCCTCATAGTGTTATGTTGGATTGCACCCATGGTCCTTGTGTATAAAACCTTTTGGGGACTTGGCAGAATTAGTCCCCAAAGGTTATAACACCTTTTGCATGAGCCGTCCTTGGTGGTTATAACTCTATGGACTTGGCAGAATTAGTCCATGGAGTATAACTTTGCCAATTTGGCAATTTGGCCCTTCTCTTCTTTTTTCCTCTTTTCTTCTTTACATATAAGTTTAGGGATTTACAAGTTCAGTCCCTAAACTTATATTTTTTTTGACTTTTGACCTCGGGGTTGACTTGGACTGACTTTGACTTTGACCAGTTGACTTTTCTGTTGACTTTTTGACTTGATTGACTTTTCGGCTTCGATTTGGCTTTGTCTTTCACAGTCTTTTCCATTCCGAGTCCGGTTTTGTCGTTTTGGCTTTGTTTTTCGTCCTTTTCTTAGTTATCCGTTTCTGCACAATACAATTAGCAAAACAAGCGTATATTTGGCATTTTAAGTCCGATTTTGGTTATTTTAGCTCGTTTTTAAAGGTAAAAGGTATGTGTAATTAAGCACAAGCTGAAGGTTGCACAGTACAAGTATCTAAAGCTTAATTTGGAAAACTCAAACGAAAATGCTTAAAATAAGAGAAGTTACAAACTGAAAATTAAGAACTACTAACTACTACAAACTACTTGTTCATCTCTCTCTTTTATAGATGTCCCAGGTCTCTTGTTGTGCTTCTTGTGTTTGTTTGGTGAGAGCAAAACCAAAAACCAATCTTGACCCTTCAATTTCATCAATAATCCATCATCATAGCCGTTGGATTAGGCTTGGGGAATAGTGGGATTGCCAAATGGGATTAGGGTTTTAGTGGAGGAGGGGGGAAACGTTTACCCAGGGATTTTTGAGGTGCAGGGTAAAAGGGGGAAGGCAAACCCGTGAGTTTGCTTGTGGGGGAAAAAGGCGGGAAAAAGGGTTGTTATAAAAGGAAGGTGACAGGGCGTGGGTTTGGGTAAATGGCAAAGTTGGCCCCTCATGGTGTTACGTTTCTTTGCACCGTACGTCCTTGTGGTTAAAACTTTTGGAAACTTGGCAAAAACACCCCCTGAGGGTTACATAACAATTTGCACCACCAGTCCTTGTGTGATACAACTCTTTGGACTTGGCAGTTTTGGCCCTCGTAGTGTATCTTTGGCAAATAGGCAGTTTGCACCCTTGTCTTCTTTTTCATCTTTTCTTCTTATAAATACAAGTTTAGGGTTTGGCAATTTTAACCCTCAAACTTATATTTCTTCATATGTTGACTTTTGGATTTGTCGGGGTTGACTTTGACCAGTTGACATTTTTGTTGACTTTTTGACTTGATTGACTTTTCGGCTTCGATTTGGCTTTGTCTTTCACAGTCTTTTCCATTCCGAGTCCGGTTTTGTCGTTTTGGCTTTGTTTTTCGTCCTTTTCTTAGTTATCCGTTCCTGCACAA
>BQNB010032263.1:0-11299 GCA_026074375.1 Tanacetum coccineum | reverse complement strand
TCAACACAAGTGTGAGTTGTGATCCATATATATGTTTTGTCCTCGAATTTGTCAATTCAATCTTTCATGTCTATCAAGTGAGATAGAACATGCAATGTTGTGAGTAGATCAATTTCACAAGTTTAAATTTATGAGGAGATGGATACCACAAGAATGACAAGATTTTGATCAAATTTCTTGTTCATAGAACATAAGTTGACATGTAGAATCCAAGATGATAGCAACCATATATTGAATAATACATTGATATTTATTCTTTATCTCGTAATACAATAATGTTTCACTAATTCCATGCCTTTCGCATAAGTCCTAGCACATAGCACACAAGCTCTAAGAGCCCTTATAAAGATCATGCAAACGAATTCTAGACCTTTCTAAAATCCATATCTTATGATGCATGTCAGCCATGAACAATCTTTTCAAAACAAATGCAATTTGGACTTTGGAAAATGTCATGTGAATATCTTAAGCTTGTTTTGTTTTAGATCTAAGTGTCCTCTCATTAAACTCACCTATGAATTGTTCTATAGGGTTGCCTCTAGCTTCTTTGACACTCTTAGGACAACCTTCATCTAAAACATTAACTAGTAATGATGACGACCTATTATGATCTTGAACTATATCTATGTTGATCCCATCATCTTCTACCGAAGAAGATGATTTAGGCTCGGGCAAGCTCTCATCAAAGGTTATTGATTCGATAAAATATATATAATATATAATATCAAATAGTAATAATATAGAGAGTATCCCGTTTGATATAAAAATTGCTTAAGGACAAACAATATTTTATCTCCCGGATGTCGTATCTCGACAAGAGATGAATTTGAAATTCACAAAAGCGTTTTGTTTGATGCTTGAATATCGAATATTTTGATTTTGGTTTTAAACTAAAATTTTTATAAAAATAATCTATATTAAAACTAGATAGCAAATAGCAAGCAATTAAACGAAGAACGATATATTATAAAAGATATGCTTGCTAAGTGTATTGATTAGATCCTTAAGTGTGAATTAAACATACAATTAAGTCCTTATTGATGAACCAATATCTTTCTAACAAATTATCTTCTCACAACGTTGGCTTATATTGAACCACCGGTCAACGGTGTCCGTCGGCGGTCAACGGTGGTGGTCAACGACGGTCAACGGTGGCGGACTACCATTGACCACCGCCGGACCATCGGTCAACGGTGGTTGATCGCCAGTCAACAGGCGAGTCATGGGCCGGGTCAGGTCGGGTCATGGGCCGGGTCAGGTCGGGTCGGGTGTGAGTCAGGTCGGGTCTAGATCGGGTCTACCACGTGTCATCCGATGTGGCACCACGTGGCAAGCAGCGTGGCAAGCCGCGTGGCACCACGTGGCGCTGACGTGAAAATGAGGGGATAATACCCTCTGCAAGTTTCGAACCTTAGACCTCTTGTATGAGATCTTAAGGAACCCACAAGAACCAACTGCTCTAGAGCATGGTTCTATAATTTATATGCAAAACATTTTATTTAACCCTCTTTTGGCCCAGTTCATTTATATTAGTATTAAAGGTTCAAACAAGGACGAGTAGGGTTCAAATAAGAAAGGTTCAAATAGCAAGGCCGGTACCGTTGGACTCGTAATTTCGTGCTCTTTCCAAAGGAGTGATCGTGGAATATTAACGACTTCGTTTGAACCTCGATAAACGTGAAAACGTCGTCGAAAGTCACCCAAAAATTACCCTTTTTGCTTTGTTTTCAATCCTTTGTACCTATAAGACATAAAAACACAATACAAACATATTTTCAACATATTTATCCATATTTTAGTGTTTTAGTCTGTTTAATAGTGTTTTACGGGGTACAAATGTTGTGTGTTTTAGCACACATCAAATTCCTCCACACTAAGCCATTGCTGGTCCCACACGCAATGTAAATAAAACATGCCCGAAAATAAATAATTAAATCCTTTTTTAACTTATGACCCCTCACAATCAAACAAGAACATAAAAGGTCCATTAAGAAGGTTAAAAAATAATTTATTTTTAAAGTGTCCCTATTTTAACCACTTATTTAATAATAATAGATAAAAACTAAGATAAAAATTTATAAAATTTATTTAAAAGGCTTAAAGAATAGGAGTTCGTCATCCTTGATTTTTACAATCCCCAAACTAAGCTTAAAACGAAATCACAGCCAAATATAAGACTTAACTTTTCGCTCCCATTATTTCTAAATCCTCTAAGGGTTTTATTATTATTGTTGGTGACGAATAAATTAAATTCTTATTCATATAAAGTAAACCTGGTTTAGACCATAATTAATTTAAAATCCTTTCCTAAAGAGACGATATAGTGAGGATAAGGTCCACATTAAGGTTCTAATTTTGCATGATTTAGGGGTTATTCTTTTTATTTCATCTGAAACAACTCAACTACGAGTCCAGAGACGGAGGCTTTATTTAGATAACCCCGGAGTCAAAATTTGGCTTTATTATTATTATTATTATTATTATTATTATAATTATTATTATTATTATTATTATTATTATTGTAACATTTATATCCCTCGGTCCTTTAAACAACTGACACATCAAGCGTCCTAACCGACCGAGCCAGTAGTCTTATTTCGACTTCAGGTATTCCCTCGAGATTTTTGAAGACTGACACATCGGTGAGAATGAATCGAATGAGCTTTGAGGGCTTATAGGAGTCATTTTCTAAACTTTTAAGAACTTTTGATAAAAATAAGTCGCGAGAATAAGCACGAAAATACAGCTTATAGAATAAGCTAACATGAAAACAAAGATTAAAGAACAAATAAGCAAGAAATAATCCAACCGAGATCTTCAACAAACTTTTAACTATTTTTATTACATCATCATAAAAAGCTTGTGAAATAAGCAGAGTACAATAAGCAGGAAAACATAAATAAGCTACTACAAAACTAAAATAAGCTAAAAACTTGAAACTAAAAATAAGAAAAATAAAATCCTAGATCCCTCAAAATGAGGGGTGGCGAGTGGTATTTATAGGGCAAGAAGCGGTAAATTTATAACTTGAGTCCCAATGATAGGGAAATTATGAGCCAATCATAAGCTTAGGATCCGGTGCACACGGATAACCTTGGTTGCCAAACTTTGATCTGCCAGTAAAAAGCCGCCACGTGTCTCATTTTTTTGTTTCAATCATACGCAGAGAATGTCATCCACTGGATCAATTTTCACTTATTGAAATGAAATTTTTTATAGCAAAATGCCTGCCACGTGCACAATTACCCCCCCCCACCCACAAGTTTTTCACCCCCCCGGCCCTCCCAAATTTTGTGCTCCCTCACGTGACCCGGTAGGAATTATTTAGAAAGCATGTGACACTAAGGTCACATGACGTCACATCTTCATACAAGTTTAATAACTTCATTGTTGGGCTAGTTTTTGGCTTTTGGGCTTAGCTTGAGTACGGGCTGGCCCGACCTATTTAAATGAGTTACGGGCTGGCCCAATATATTCCGAGGGCACTAGTAGACTCGTTTTTCCGTGCTCTTTCCAATGGCATGCTCGAAGACTTTTCACGACTTTGTCTTGATTTTGAATAATAGGCACTTTTGATCGCGACGAACCCGTAAATACCTTTTTTTTTTGCTTCGTTTTCATCATTTTTTACCTGCAGACATAAAAATACCAAACAAAACAATATTTGCAAGATAATTAGCCATAGTATTAAGGCATTTTAGTCTTATTATAGTGTTTGACGGGGTATAAAAATGATGTGTGTTTTAGCACACATCAGATCCCCCACACTAAGGAAGCATTTGTTGGTCCGCAACGCAATGTTATTAACACGCAAACCCCGAAAATAAATAATTTTAACCCCTTTTGACTTAATGACCCCCTCCACAATCAAACAACAACAGAAAATATCCATTAAAAGGTTCAAAAATAATTAAATTCGCAAGCATCCCCGTTTTAAGCATTTATTCAATAAAAGATAAAAACTAAGATAAGATTTTTATAAAATTTATTTTTAAAAGGCTTAAGAATAGAAGTTCGTCATCCTTGACTCTTCACAATCCTCAAACTAATCAATAACGAATCACAGTAAACAAATAAAAATTAGATCTAACACAACTCATAAATGCCTAATTGTGTAATAAAAAACTTAACTTTTTCGCTCCCTTAATCCTAAATCCTCTACAAATTTTTATTTTGTTATTTGTGACAAATAGAATTAAATTCTTATTCAAGTAAAGTAAACTCGTTTTAGACCATAATATAGTTTGAAACATCCTTCCTAAAGAGACGATATGGTGAGAATAAGGTCCACATTAAGGTTCTAATTTCGCATGCTTTAGGGGTTATCCTTTTTATTTCATCCGAAACAACTCAACTACGAGTCCAGAGACGGAGGCTTTATTTAGATAACCCCGGAGTCGAAATTTGGCTTTATTATTATTATTATTGCAACATTATTAAACATCGGTCCTTTAAACAACTGCCACATCGGTATGCGAGCCGACCATGGTCCAGGAGTCTTATTTCGACCTCGGAGATCCTCGACCTTTTTGAAGGCTGCAACATCGGTTGTGAGCCGGCAAGATGCAGCAAACTTTTATCAGTCTCGGATTATTATTCTAACTATGGGCCTTCTTTTTAAGACTGCCACATCGGTTGTGAGCCGGCAAGAGGCAGTAAACTTTTATCAGCCCACAGTTTTTTATTATTATTTTATTAACCTCCACCCTTTAAACGACTACCACATCGGTTGTGAGCCGCAGTAGGTAGTGTCTTATATCGGCTTCGTTTACAATTACATAATTTCTTTAACATTATTAGCCAAATTTCAAGTCCTGCGGTCTTTTAACAACTGCCACATCGGTTGTGAGCCGGCAAGAGACAATAGTCTATTTCCCCGCAACACTGACAAAACCTCGATGTGTACCTTACTTTCACCAGAAGGAATATCTACGAAGTGATCTAAACAAAGAATCGCAAAAACCAAAGCAACTTTATTTATAAACAATTATATAACGTTTATTAAGCTGATGGGAGCAAAAAGCCACAATTAACCTTTATGAGCTCTAAAGAGATCCAACTACTCCACGCTTAGCATCTAACTTATATTTAACTCTATCATTTTTCGTTCTTTGCAAAAGTTTAAAGTTAAGTAAATGCTTAGTCTCGAAAGCTAAGGGGAAAGCTAGAGTTTAAAACTCGGTCAAGTCAAAAGCTACCTAGTTTTATGGGCCTAACTCAATTCCTTTAATTTAGATTTCTCATTTTTTAATTAATATTAAATTTTTATTTTTTATTTATTTTATATTTTATATTTTTTTTATTTTTTTATATATATATCATAATAAAACAATAAAATTTTAAAATTTTGGTCAAAACGGGGTTGCGTGGGAACACAAAATAGGCACAGGTAAGATCATATTTCGACAGAAATCCCCCCCACACTTAGAATGGAACATTGGCCTCAATGTTCAAAAATATCGGGTTTTACCCCCACACTTACGAACGAAAAAGGCAAATACAAAAAATTCCAAGTGTGAAAGTGGAAACAAATATATATATATATAAGACCAGGATTGAGGATTCCAAAATAAGCAGAAGATCGAAGACCGGGCGATTAGAGGATTGAAAACAAGCACGGGTCTTCACGATCTTAAGGAATCCTGCAAAAACGAGCACTCACAAAACACAACAAGGAAAGAAGCACGCCCCCACACTAACACAACAAGGAAAGAAGCACGCCCCCACACTTAGGCTATAAAATAACACACTTATTTATTAAGAAAATAGAAAGAAGAAAAAGACACGGGGTTTTGTCCTCCCAGAACGCTTTGTTTTTGTTAACCGAGTCTTGAGCCTGACTCGATCCCCCATAATTAATTTGGTCAAGGAGGATAGAAAAGAGATAAGGAACATCCAAGATAGGAATGTCCCCTCCATAAATTATCATCGGGCTTTCATAATCATTAATAAGCTGAAAACATGTAAAGCCCCGATAGATAGAAAGAGGAGATTTATCCTCTTTTGAAAAGGATGAGATACCACCGGCTCAAGACTAAAAACAGGAATGCCGGGGTCAAAAATGGTGTCTTCACTCCCGGAGGAGAAGAAAAGGAGATTCCACCGGATAGGAGAAATAAGGAAGAAAAATTCTGATAACATATGGGCAACCTCACATATGTCTGAGAAAAAATTATCTCCCAAATCCCAGGGTCAAAAACTTCGTCCTCGGTCATCAAATCATCATTATCAGGTTCATCCTTTAAGCTTCTTGGGTCATGATCTAAAAACACCTCGGGAGGGAGATTAGGGATAGTGTCATCAATAAGCAAACTCTCAAGATAGATTATATCTCCCTCCGAATCATGATAACCGTTCTCAATATTCATAGAAATATCCATATCTAGAAAAGCATCGATTTCATCAATTACGCCCCCTGGGTCGAAACACTCATCCTCATTAGCATCGGAAAGAGGTGTGACTAATAAAGTCGGCTCATCAAGGTTAGAAACATAAGAGTCCTTACTCTCGATGTCCTCTAACACCTCATCAAAAATAGGATTTACGTCACTAGAAATGTATTTGTCATCAAATTCGAAAAGAGGGTTCGATTAAATTTTAACATTATCTTCCGAAACGTCCTCATCGGATAGTGACTCGTCATCACTAGAGGTAAAATCATTATTTGAATAGAAGAGATGGTTAGAGAAAGTCACAGATTTTTTCTAATAAACGTTAATGGAAGAGAAATCATCACACAAAGATAAATTACAATCACTATTACTCTCAGAAGTATCCTCGGACTCACTTGGGATTGGAACAAGGTCTTCAATACTGGACTTTATGAATTCGTCTGATTCCTTTTCAGGAATAGTGCTAAGTTCCTCATTCCCCATGATGAGAGAGTCCTCGGGCTCCATAGTTGGTAAGACGAGTGTGATTACAATAGACGGAGGTATTTAAGAAACAATTTTATTAAAAGGAATAGTACTCTCCTTGTAATCATCGTCATCATAAAAAGAATCGAAATGTCTCGAAGGCTCGGGAGTATGAGTACTAATATTAGCCGCATGCTCTCGTAACATTTCACCAAGGATTTGTATAAGTTTATTCCCTGACTCAATCATTTTATCCCATCTATCGTGCACATCATTCCTCCCTTGCTGATTAAGGTCTTCTTGATGATTTATAGAATACTGCAGGGGTTGGTCTAAACCGGAATAGTTAGAATTATAGCAAAGATTAGGCTCATAGAAGTTTTGATTCCTCGGTTGACACTAAAAACTTTCATAAGGACCCCCACAGTTTTCACAGCAAAGATATTGTTGCGGAAAACTTGGTGAATTTTATGGATAATAATTATCACTAAAGTTTTGATTGTAGCTCGGTTCCTGCTCATAGACAAGCGGGAACCGTGGTGGACAATCATAACCATGGTGAGAATCATTTCCACATAACTCGCACGAGTATGATTCGTACTGGGGTTGTGGAGGGTGGGTGAAAACGTTTGGAAGATCATTGAAAGAGTTAGGAGCATCAATGGATGAATTTTCATCTCTTGAAGGGCAAATCCAACAAGATCCTTCTCTAAGAGCATATCCACATCACTTGCAAGTACACCGTTAACAACGTTCACCTTCTTCTAACGGATCTTTACAATGAAAACAATGAAGTTGGTTTAACGAAGATGTTTGGGGTTGTGAAGGTGGGTTAGAAAAATTGAGAGTTTGATTATAAGAATTAGAGTCATAGACGGGTTCTTCTCCGAAACTCATATTGGTACAATGCCGACAATTTCCACCGTTAAACGAACCTCCACAACACGAGCACCTTGAAAACCAAGACATGTTGAAGAATTATCGGATAAGAAGGTAAAGAGAATAAGAATTAAACGAATAAGAAGATAGAGAATAATATTTATAGATTTTTATAAAGATAATAAAAATAAAAATAAAAATAAAAATAATTTTGGAATTTTTTAATATTTATAAAAGAAAAAGAAAAAGAAAAATAAAATAAAAAATAGAAGAATATTTATAGATTTTTCAAATAGAACATAAGGAAAAGAAATAATAAAAATAAGAAAGAAATATATTTTTGGTATTTTTTTAATATTTATAAAAGAAAAGGAAAAAATAAAAATAAAATGGAAAATATTTTTGGTTTTTATATGTTTAATAAGTACGAAAATAAACTTTTCGAAGAAAGGTTCTTCAAGGCACTAAGTTCAAACACCACGTGTAGATCGTACACCTCTCCCCGGCAACGGCGCCAAAAATTGATTTGATCCAAATAGTCTATATATAATAAAATATATATCCTAAATATCTCAAATTAATTATAGTATAGAGAGTATCCTGTTTGATATAAAAATTGCTTGAGGACAAACAATATTTTATCTCCCGGATGTCGTATCCCGACGAGAGATGAATTTGAAATTCACGAAAGCGTCTTGTTTGATGCTTGAATATCGAATATTTTTGTTTTTGGTTTTAAACTAAAAATTTAATAAAAATAAACTATTTAAAAACTAGATAGCAAATAGCAAGCAATTAAACAAAGAACGATATATTATAAAAGATATGCTTGCTAAGTGTATTGATTAGATCCTTAAGTGTGAATTAAATATACAATTAAGTCCTTATTGATGAACCAATATCTTTCTAACAAATTATCTTCTCACAACGTTGGCTTATATTGAAAACAACTTTTATTAAGATATCGATTACTAAATTAATGCCTAATTATTCTTACGGCTTTTGCCCGCTCGAATAACCAAAACAATAATTTAAGTAATATAAAAATCACTAATCAATATTTTCCCCTTTTTTATTAATAACACTTAATTCACTAAACAATTTAACACTTAGCAAGCATATATAAAAATCTACTCACTACGCATATTAATTAAGCTAACACTAATCAACAAAGCAAACATAAACATTTTTAAACTAAATAAATCTAAACTACTAAAATTGAAAAGAGAAAGAGAATAGACCCGAAATGAAGAACCGCAATGATATAAAACCACCCGATCTTACAAACTTAATAAACAAATAAGCTTATCACTTAAAAAGCTTCTACTTCACTAATTAGCAAATAAAGGTGTCAACTTTATCTACTAATTACTTCTATAAAAACCATAAAGATCAAAACTTTATCTATTTATCAACCTTATAAGACCCTTAAGCTCCGGCCTTAGATGATGGAAGGATGAAATAAGAGATAAGACAAGGAAACAAAAGATTAGGACAAATAAGCTATAAGCTAAATCTTATTTTAAGATCTAAATATGTAACATGAAAACTTTAAGATCTAAAAAAAACTTTGATTAAAACTTTAAACTATTTTTAAAACTATTTATAAAACTAGATCTAAAAGTAAATAAGCAATTGAAAACTTTAACTACTAAAAAGCTTTTAGAACTACTAAACTAAATAATAAGCTCTCGAAAATAAGGGTGCTCAAGACTTAAAGAATAAGCCGAGTAGAAGACTCATGACACCCTTTTAGCAATTCGAATCGAGCATAAGCAAGAAATAAGCAACCAAATAAGTAAAACAATAAGACAAAATGAAATAAGCAAAAGCTTATTTAGATAATATAAGCTTAGATCTAAATCTAATAAGCCAAAGGAAGGCTTATTTGAAGTAAGAAATAAGCTAGGAGAAAACTAGAAGCAACAATAAGCCAAAATAAGCTTAAAAAGAAAAGAAAAGAAAATAGAGGATTAGAAAAAGAATAAGCCATAAGAAAATAAGCACTTCAATCTTCAAAACATCTTCATTAATAAGCTAAAAAGAGTGGATTACAATAAGCTAAATAAGCTATAAAAGCTTTTACAATAAGCTAAAAACTATACTACACTACTCCTAAAACTAACCTACACTACTTTGAAAATAAACTAAATCTAACACCCCCACAATGAACAACAGCGTGTAAATATATAGCCCAAGCCCCTTAGGGGTATTTTTGTCATTTCAAGTGGTTCTGACGCATCATAGTGCAAAGTCTAGGGGTATTATAGTTTTTTTGCCCTCTACTAACCGCCTCATTATTGCCTCGGATCTCCACACGACAACCTCAGACTCACACACGCCTGGCACCCTCGGATCACGCATTTTGGACACGTGTCATGCTCTGATTGGCCAGCCGTCGCCACCTCGTACTGACATGTACAGTACCTCGTACTGACGTGTACAGTACCTCGTACCACCTGCATTTATGACACCAATCATTAGAATGCCACGTGTCACCACCTGAGTGGTGCCACGTGGCTTGCTAACCGTCATCGGAGCCACCGCCAGAATGGGCTAATAGCAATAACAAAAGAAAGGTTAAGGCGGTGAGGCGAGGTAAAGTAAATCAACAATAGGCCCTATCAAAAGAAGGGGTCTAGTCTAAAACTGGTCTCGTGCTAGATTCAACGCAATGGGCGAGAAGGCTGACATGAAGGCTTTCATCGAAGGCAAAGCGGTGGGAATTCTCTTTCAAGGCGGCCCGCACGACTCATCCTAAGTGAGGGCTTAGCCAACGACACGTGCCTTTGGGGGCTTGCTTGGCTAGAAAGAGAAAGTCTTCAGCCTAGCTCGACTGAAAGGAGAGGAAGCGCCTAAAAGAAAGCCTTTTTTCGATATTTCTTATAGGCCGTAGTACCTACCCTTAGAAGACAGCTTTCACAGGCTTTTGAGTAAAGAGAAATGGCCTTCTAGCACCTCTCCCGTAGGTCGAGTGGCTTCCTAGATAGGGAGTACGAGCGGTAGTAAATGAGAGATGGTTATTAGTAAGAATGAATCGGCTAAACGCGATTGCTAGCCTCTCCTTTGTGTTGACCTAGGGGCTTGCCTGCAAGTGGCTTCAAACACTCGCTAAGCCCCTATTGAATAGGGCGTGTAAGTCAACTATCTGTCTCAACAGGTGAGGAAGGAAAAAGCTCGCTTTAATGAAGAAGGCAGGAGAGGAAGTTAACTAGCTATCTCCCTACAGGAAGTCATACTAACTAGCAAGCTGTCTGCCCCTTAGGGCGCATAAGTCAACTAGCGGAGGGTAAGGCTTTTAGTTGTTAAGGGAGAGCTAGAGGAACACTCGCCATCAAGTACTTGGATAGACTCAAAACAGGGGAAACCGTGACTTGAAGATCGTTTTCCCATCTATTTGATCGGTGAGGCAGGCAACTCCTAGCTGAGGGTGAGGAACAAGAAGAAGCTCTACCAACGGTTGAGGGTCAAGCAAAGGCCCTTGCTGAGGGCTAAGAGGGTTAGTCACTCTCTTATTTAGAGGAGACGGGATAGGGCTTGCTTGTCTTTCTCTTACACCTCTC
>BQNB010032262.1:0-53313 GCA_026074375.1 Tanacetum coccineum | reverse complement strand
TGTTTCTTTTGAGCCCCGCGTGTCATTCTTTGTCAGAGTCTTGACCAATCGCAGACGTTTGATGACGTTTTTCTTTGCTGAGGTGTAGCTTAGTACCAAGAATCTTGTTAATAAGTGAAAGGAGTGGGTTAATTGGATTTTACATGGGTAATTTTGATGATTAATTGACTGGGGGAGAGGTGAACAGTGAAAATTGTTTTTCCTTCCCCTCAAATGTTATACGTTTTGAGTTTGACTCGGGGAATGGGTTGTTTGACTTGGGCCTAGGTTTATAAAGAAGGGAATTGGGTCGGGTGTGTTAATGGTAAAAAGATTTTGGTAAAAAAGGTTTATGACCGTTAGTCTTTTATTAACAAATGACTAACGGTGTTATGAATTTAAGGGCTTTTGGTGAAAATGGATTAACATTAAGGGTATTTTGGGTATTTTAAGGGTTTTGTCCTTTTTGAGTTGACCATTGTTGACCATGGTTGATTATTTGACCTTTTTGCTATCAAACTCGCGGCTCTTGTGCACTCTTTCCATTCCCGTGTCCGTGTTTGTTCGGTTTTGACCGTTTTTCTGTGATTTTTGCAATATCCGTACCTACACATCACAAATAACAAAACAAGCAATATACAAGCATAATTTGCACAATTTGTTCATTTTAGGGCCATTTTGGTATAAAATGGATATGTGATTTCTCACATATCAAAATTCTCTAAACTAAGCGATTGTCGTGTCCTCACGCAATGTTATATGCTCTAAAACCAAATACCTCAAAACTTCCCCAAACGAAATCTTTAAAAAGTAGCAAAGACTTTTGTGGGGAGAGTTTAGAAATCACAAGTTTTAAAACACCCCATTTTCCCATTTTTCAAAACTTTTTCTATTTTTATGATTTTTTTTAGCAACTACCTAGAATATTCCGACTTTCGTTATTTCTATAACCGTTAGGGATCATAGAACAAGATGCATTTCGATTCGAGAATGCCCCAAAAAGGATAAATTGATCGTCCCCGACTTTTCACTCGCTCCAAACCAAGCTTAAAACGAAATCATCGCTAAATATCAGTTAAGATGCTAACACTACTCATATTTGAAACTTGTAAATTTTCACTCTCGAAAATTACTATATCTTAGGTAAATGTGCTATTTTGAATTTCAACCATGGATCAATATTTTGCAAAATTCTATGTTTCACGTTCCACCCGAGAATAATAAGTTTGAAGGCGAGATCATCCCATGTAGCGACTTTCGTCTCGGCACATCCCAACCTTGCGGCTAAGTGACCAGGCTTTTGACACCCCACAGAGACTAGTATCGGGACTCACGGACCTTAGGTTTCAAAAACTCTTAGGTTTCTTGTTTATACATAGCTTAAAAAAATAGAATAGTCAAAGTTCAAAAGCATATTTAAATTTAACAAAAAGAGATCTATTTATTAATCGGTTGTGAGCCGGCAAGATGCAACAAACATATTTTGACCTCGGTAATTTCCTCGACCTTTTAGAAGGCTGCAACATCGGTTATGAGCCGGCATGATGCAGCAACCTTATATCAGGTCTTGGATTATTATTTACTATGTGCTCTTTATTTAGAAGACTAACCACATCGGTTGTGAGCCGGCAAGATGCAACAAACTTTTATCATCCCACAGTTTTTATTATTTATTACCTCCACCCTTTAAACGACTGTCACATCGGTATGCGAGCCGACCATGATCCAGAAGTCTTATTTCGGCTTTGGTTTATTTCATAATTATTATTATTATAGCCAAATTTCAAGTCTTGTGGTCTTTTAACAACTGCCACATCGGTATGCGAGCCGACCATGGTCCAGGAGTCTATTTACCACACACTGACAACAAACTCATTGTGTACCTACTGTGCACCAGAAGAATCTTTCGAAGTGATTTAACTAAGAATCACAAACAAAGAAACTTTATTTTATTAACAATTATTATAAAAGGTTAAAAAGCTAATGGAGAAAAGCCATAATTAACATTATGGAGCTTAAAGAAATCCCAACTATTCTATGTTTTGCATCTCAAATCTTATACTTACTTGTCATCTCTTGTTCTTCACAATTTAAAATTTCTAATAAAGAAACTCGTGAATACTTAACCTAACGAATTAAGATCGACACTTTAACAAGTCACATAGACTGGCAACAATCTCAATTCTAATAAATCGATATTCGCATATTTAAAATCAATTATGGGAACTTGCAAAGTCTTGACTTTTGTAAGCTATACTTGCTTTTTATAGCTCCTTGTATAAAAGATTAGCAAAAATCAATCTATTTACAGTTAAGGAGAAAGCTAAGATATAAAACTGGTCGGGTCAAAATTTACTTTTCGTTCTCACCAACGGAAAACCTACATTCGTGTCAACTATTTTCTATTTATATTTTTCAACATTTTTTTATATATATGAATAATAAACTAGATATTAAGACTTAAAAATTTAAAATTTTTGTGGGAAAACGGGGTACGTGAGATCAACGGCAAAGGTAGGTAAGATCATATCGAAGATATACTACCCCATACTAAAATTAAACATTGTCCTCAATGTTTCCTATCCTAAGGCTTATAACCCCATACTAGAACTCAAAAAGTCAAATGCATAATCCGAGCATGGAGAAAGTATCACAAAAATCTCAAGCTGTTTGTCAAGTATGCTAAAAGATAAATGTTAGACGATAATAATCTTAGGATATCGGATTTCTCCAAACTAATGGCAAGCAAAGGCTAGGAAGCTCGAGTAGACCAGGACAAAAACACCAAACACGAGAGTCTTCAAAAATTTGGGTCAATCCTACAAAAAATCACAAGTACAAACAACAAGAATCGGAAGAGTACAAGCCTCCTCACATCACATTAGAAAATAAGAAAGAAGATAGAAGGATAAGCATGGGGTGCCTCCCACGAAGCGCTTTGTTATTGGTAACCGATTCACATAAAACTTGACTCGGATCCCCGAATCATTCGTTTGGAGAAAGTTTAGAGTATCCTCGGACTACCTTGGGTGGTAAGTCCCTCCGAAGTAATTCTTCACACGATGACCATTCACTTAATGGTTCTGAAACCATCGGGTTAAGATAAAACTCGTTGGTTTCCGTATGGATAATACTTTGGTGATGGTGAAAGGTCCTGACAACGAGTTTTAAGCATTTCACGTGAATATCTTTAGACGAATAATTAAACCAAATGGTTTGACACATTTTCGGAAATCATCAATATTAATAAATAAAAAATCTTGCATTCACGTAATCGTACGCTTTAAAGTTACTAATTAAGTACACGGTGTTTCTAAAGTCCATACTAAAGTTATGACTTTATTTTCTAGCTAGGATTTATAAAACAACATTTTATAAATTAATATTTTGTTTGGTGTCGAGTTATTATGAAATTATAATTTAAAACATCTTTAAATTATAACTTAGCCCATTTACCGTCCTTCAAAGACGATAAGAGTTGTATCTAAAAATATTTTTAGAAATTTCGCCATGACCTTCTCGTTATGTGACGTTTCCCATTTTATTACAAAACTAAACGTTTTTCACTTTTCAATCAACAAATCTAGGTTGCAAAATGCATTCGTGTTTCAATATTTATCTAGACAACATTTAAGTACTAAATGAAATAAATAAAGTCAAACCCCCTTTTAAGCGATGAACGAAACACGCCCTATGTGGGCTTTCAAAACCACAACCAAACACCCTTGTGTTGGTGTTTACCACAAACCAAACGCACCCACTCGGTGCTGCTGCCAAAACCAAACGCACCCGCTGTGGTGCTGACCCGCGAACCAAACGCCCCTGCTGTCCCAAACACCCATGTTCGCATTTCCTGCCAATCCAAACACACCCCTTGGGTGTTATTCAGCAAACCAAACACACCTTTATGGTGTTAACTGCCAAACCAAACGTCCCTATCGCGCCTGCTGTCCCAAACACCCCTGTTTGGGGTTTCCTGCTATCCCAAACACCCCTTTTGGGTGTTTCCTGCTCACCCAAACACTCCTTTATGGAGTTTCTGCACAACCAAACGCATCCTTTCGGTGTTGGGCAGCCAACCAAACGCACCCCTTGTGCGATTCTGCCAAACCAAACACCCCTACTTGGTGTTATCCCTTAAACCAAACAGCCCCCTTGTGGGCTGTTTTAATACCAAACGCACCCTATGCTGGTGGAAACCAGCCAAACGCACCCTATGCTATTTATAACACAAACCACACGCACCCTTATGGCATAAAACCACACCCGACCCGGCTGTCTCGCTGCCAAAACCCGACAACCCGACCCGTTGTTTCGACAGTCAAACCCGACACACTCCTATATCTTTATAACCAAACAAACCCACAATCCAAAGAAAAGAAACGAGGTAACCACGAGCCCGACACCTTGAAGGTGCGGCTGTGGTGGTGGCTGTCCAAACCCGAACCAAACTCACCCGGTGGGTGGTTAAACCCAATCCGACGCACACTTGTGCTTTCTTTTTATTATCAAACCAAACGTACCCTAGGTACCGAATATCAACCCGAACGCCCCCATGGGCTGTTACACACGAAACAAACGCACCCTTGGTGCTATTATTAAATCCGACGCACCCTTGGTGGTAGTCGGTGGTGGCTGTGATGATGATGATTGTGGTATGATGATGATGATGACGAAAGGATGATGATGGTGGGGGTGGTGGTAGCCGGCTGTGGTGGTGACGTGGGGGTGTTGGTCGCGCGTGGTAGCGAGTGGCATAGTGGATCGGGTAGATCCGGCTATGAGGAGTATATTAGGTCTTGGCCGGAATACCCGCCGGAAAACTTTTTCGGCGACGGCGGCATGGTGGCGACGGGGGCTGGCCGGTGGCCGAATATTTTGGGAGAGAGAGAGTTTATATTAGTGTGTGTGTATAATAGAGATGTAGTGAATATGAAAAGATATATATATAAATTTTATATATATTAAAACCTTATATCAAAAGTGACAAGTTAACATAGTTTAGGGTCTAAAGTGTAACTTCTTTATTATAGTTTTGGTAAAAACGGTTCGGGACTCGTTTGAACGACTTAACGGACGATTCAACTCTCGAAACTTGCGCCATTGTTTTTCAAATCATTTTTCCGATAAAAATGAGTATTCGCTTGATAATATTTTATAACATTTAATAAAATATCTGTTATTCATTTTATGAACCGGTTTCGCTTCGTCCGAAATAAAAATGGATTTCAACTCGAATATTCGCGTTTTCAAAAACGCTTTTAATTAAAATGCTAAGTATTTTATTAAATATTTTATTTAATAAAACGTGATAATTAAATATAATTTAATTATTTTCCCGCTTCTAAATCTTGCGAGGGCATTTCAGTCACCTTCTGACGGTTTTCGGGTCTCGGTCAAAACTAAAAAGTTGTCAGGAATATCGTTCCACATCAATTTGCTTTAGAGTCCGAGTCGTGAAAACGTGATTTAGATGGTCGTTCTTATAAGTCAAGCCAGACCCTAAAAGTCAAAGGGTAAAATCGTCATTTGAAATTTCGAAAATTCTCGGATGTTACAATATGTTCTCCATTATGCAAGAAAAATAGAATTCGAACACAATTACCTTTTAGGACTGCACTTCTTTATATAATAATCCTTTGGCCCTGTTACTCACCGAAAAGAGGTGTGTTAAGTACAACTGGCTCATCAAAATTAGAAACATTGGAGTCCTTGCTCTTGACATCCTCTAATATCTCTTTAAAGAGAGGATTAATGTTACTAGAGTTGTAATTGTCATCAAATTCAAAAAGAGGGTTTGAATAAACTTGAAAAATTTCTTCTTGAACATCCTCCTTAAGAAATGATTCGTCATCTCCCAGTAGAGGTAAACAAGCTAGAGCAGGTTCGTTGGTGAACCTCTCGGGATTAGGATCAATCGTAATCTTAGGTGAAAAATCTGTTGATGGATCACGGTTAAGCAACAATTCAATTTCTCTAAGTTCGGCTTCAAAATCAACATCCTCATTTCCCAGTGGAAATGGGTCAAGAAGAGCGAGTTCATTGGTGAACTCCTCAAGAAGAGAATCGCTAGTCTCAAAAGATATGAGACTAGTACGAGAATTAGAAAGCGGAGTGGTACTACCACTAGAGAAATGATTAGATTTTTTTAATCTTAATACTTCTCCAAAATTATCCTTGCATGAGACATCAATGAAATTAATCATTTTAATTGACTCGTTTGCATGCTTTTGAGGATGCTTATCGACATGAAAAATTAATCGTTCATCCCCGTTCCTTAAAATAAGCTCTCCTTCTTACACATCATTTAAGGCACGGCCTGTCCTCAAGAAGGATCTCCCAAGAATGAAAGGAACCAGAGGATCGGCTTTAAAATCAACAACAACAAAGTCAGTAGGAAAATGAAAACTCCCAACTTTGACAAAGACGTCTTCGGCGAGTCCTTTAGGACGAGTAATGGATCGATCCACTAACTCTAAAGTCATTCGCGTGGGGGTAAGTTCGGGTAGAGAAATCTTTTTCCAAATGGAAAGAGGCATAAGATTTATGCTCAAGCCGAAGTTTCAGCCCAAGGCGTGACATACATCCATTCCTGGAAAATTACATGGTATAAGAAACTTGCCGGGATCTCCAAGCTTTTCGGGAAGCTTTTTAAGGAGCATCGCTGAGCAATTCTCGTTCAACGGTATCTTAGCTAATTCAAGCAAATTTTCCTTATTCATGAGCAAATTCTTAATCGTATGAGCAAATCTTGGCATCAAAAATAAAGCATCCACGAAACTAATGTCGAAGCGCAAATCTTGAAAGATTTGGAAGATCTTCTCCATTTGATTCGAAGCTTTGTCACGGGATTTTTGATCATTACGTCATGAAGGATATGGAATATTCGGCTTAGGTAAAGTCTTCGGAACATCGGGTTCCGGAATTGGAATGGGGTTAACCGAAGGTGGGATGTGAGCGGTACTTCCTTGGAAATTTGTTTGCTCTTTATCCGTTGTCTCCTCGGTTTCTCGTTCCACTACCTTTTTAGGAGAAGGATTAGTAGGAATCGAGGGTCCCTCGTAAGCAACACCACTTCGAGTAGTGATTGCTTTCATCTCACCCTTCGGGTTTGGAATGGTATTACTCGGAAGAGTACCCAAAGTTGAGGCTTGGTTTTGAAAGAATCCACTTAACATATTTTGCAAGTTAGTTTGAAAAACATTTTGTTGATTCATCAAGACGGCTTGTTGAGTCTTCATCGTGTTTTGAATTTCATTCTTAACTTCTGCTTTCAACGAATTAATTTGATTTTACATGTTTCTTATCATTTGATCATTAGTTCTCTTGTAACTTAAAAACTCATTTGAAAACTCTTGTTGAACTTGATTATTAGGAACTTGAAAATGTTAGTTTTGAAATCCTTGATTACCATGAAAATTATTTCCCCTATTAAAATTATTTATTTGACCTTGATTTTGATGACCATTGTTTTGCATCGGAGCAAAACCAGGTGGTACCATTTGGTTACTAACACGATTCGGAGGGTTAACTTGATTGTAAGTACCCGTTGCCGCACAAACACTAGCTTGATTGTTATCGGTATTAGGACAATTGTACCAAGCATGAGGCCCACTACAAGTAACACAAATTTCCTCAACCGCTTTAACCGGAGCGGGAGTGACAACTTTTTTAGAAACAATCTCGACTAAGGTCGAAAGTTGATCCGCAAGCTTATCAATTCTCTCATCCGTTTTACTAACACTTTCCCTAGAAGTCGTATTCATCCTAGAAACATTCGATTTATTACGTGAATAACAAACTTTTGATTTATTCTCAATTATGTTCAAAGCTTCTCTAGTCGTCTTACTCAAAAGATTTCCACCCGCTGCGGCATTTAAGGAGTCTTGATCGTTCTCGTTTAAACCGTTATAGAAGGTATCAACTTGAGTTAACTCCGTAAATCCGTGATGAGGACAAGCTCAAAGCATTTCCTTAAATCGTTCCCATGCTTCACTAAAAGTTTCCTCGAATTTTTGTGTAAAACGAGAAACTTCATTCCTTAAGTGAGTGGTTTTTGAAGGAGGGAAAAATTGATTTACGAATTTGGTTACGAGATCCTCCCAAGTCAAGATAGAATTAGATGGTTCTTTCTCGTACCAAACTTTAGCGGCCCCCTAGAGTGAGTATGGAAACATCATATGCTTAATAACATCGTTTGGCACATCTCTAAATCGTAAAGTCGAGGTAATCCTTTTGAAACTATTAATATGAGCGTAGGGATTTTCCCTCTCATAACCGTGAAACGGGCTAGCTTGAACCAATTGTAACAAATTCGTTTTAATCTCAAAATGATCCGCATTAATTTCCGGTAAAACGATAGCTTCTCCATACCCTTCCGTGGGTGCACGGAGTAGCTCTTCCATTGTACGTTCCGCCATTGGTGCAACTTCAACGATAGTACGAAGCTCGGGTTCGACTACGTTTGGAGCACGTCCTCTATTTCGACGTCTCGGAATGGTTACATTCGAATTATTTGGAAAATTGGAATTTCTAGTGCGTATGCACTAAGCAAACAAAAATGATAAAAGAAATGAGAAAAGAGAGTATTTTTGTTTACCGAATAATCAACAAACTTAGGGTAACTCTCTTAAGTAAAATAACTTTTACAAAAGAGGTGCACCTTTTTCGTAAGTGACACAAGACGGTAAATTTTTGAATCTTAAGTTCGGGAACTTATTGATGGTCAAAAACCGTGTTTTCAACGTTGGTGATCGAGTCCTCCTCTTTAACTCTCGATTGAAGATTTTCTCGGGCAAGTTAAAATCTCCTTGGTCCGGACCGTTCACCATTGCCCAAGTATTCCCTTATGGCACCGTCGAGTTATATCAAAACTCCGGGCCAAACTTCAAGGTGAACGGTCATAGACTTAAGCACTACTTTGGAGGGGACGTACCACAAATGGTTGTCTCGGATCTCCAAACCTTCCCCAAGGACCAATGAATTCGGGGAATGGGTTAAGCTTAGTGACCCTAAACAAGCGCTTCGTGGGAGGTGATACGTCTCAAGTATATACGTAATAATATCCAAAGTGTAGAAAATTCCAAAACTACCCTTGAGGATAAAGGTAGTAGGAAAAATCTTACAAAAATACTACACGTTTAACCGGTAAGTGACTACCGGGTCGTTTTCCCAAAGACTTATGAAATTGAGACCTCGTTTGTTATTTGGACAATGACTTGAATTGGTTCAAACTTTTTGGATTAATTTTCTAAATCTACAATTAAAATCAATTTAAACAAGCAAGAAAAATTAACGACTAAGCAATTAAAAACAAATAACGGTAATTAAAGAAAACGTGACAAATAAGCAAGAATACTAAAATTAAACCCTAAATGCTTTTCTAAACTTTTTCTAATCCTAAATGACTATTTAAAAGTAAGAAAAAACTAAGGAAATTCTAAACCGAGAGTATTTAAGCTAAAAACGAAGAAAACGAGAACGGATATGAAAACCCGTTCTTTAAAAAGTGAACTTTCAAAATATTAACCCTACGGAAGTAAATTTCAACCTAAACCTAGAATATGATAAAAGAAAATTTTATAAAAAAGAAAATTATTTTTTTGATTATTTTTCTAATTTTTATGATTTTTTAAAGTTTTTAACAAAATTAATTCACGAAAAATATCAAACTTTAAGCTAAAAATCCTAACAAATTTCTAAAAATAGCTTATGATAAGCAGGATGCAGGAAAAATAAGAAATCCTAAAGTGCTAGACTAAATAAGCCGGGAAAAATCAAATAAGCAATCGAATTGCTTATTATACATAAAACTCAAAAAATGGTTAAAAGGTTTGATTATGCAAAGTTGGACGTAAAAGTCCCAAGGGCACGTTGGTGAGGGGTGTGTGTGTTGAGGCTTATAAAAGGTGAGACTAGGTTGAGGTCGGGGGTTCGAGTCTTGCTCACCCCCGACTTCCTTGGTTTCCCTTTTTTTATTTTTGCAAAAAACCTAAAAAGCAAAGTTGTAAAACAGCTTATAATAAGCTATTTTTGTGAAAACAACTTTTCTAAAAGTCACTAAAAATCTAGTTAACAGCTTAAAATTAAGACAGAACACACTTAACCTTTTTTCTATTTTTTTTGAAAACTTAATAAGCTCAAAACTAAGATAAGATAAAACTAGAACTTAATAAGCTATAACTATACTAATGTCTTAACCTGATAAGCTAATCTAGGCTAGAAACATGCAAAAAGGACAGACAATAAGCTAGAACAATCATTTAAGCTCTTAATGGAACCTTATGGTAATCTAACTTATACCTATTTAAAGCTTGGCCTATAAGCTACTTGAAACAATAAACAAAAAGCATTTTGAAATTCAACTAAGCTCTGAAAAAGCACAATGAAAAAGCTACTTATGCTGTTTTTGATGTTTTTGGTTTTTCTATAAAAAGCTAAAATAAGCTGAATCCTGGACTAAATAAGCTACAAATAACTAAATTTTAACCTAATAAGCTAGTTAAGACAGAAACTAAACAAAAACTTATGGCAATAAGCTAAAAATCACAAATAAGCACTTTGACATAAACTTCTAACCAAACAAGCCTTAAGGGAAACTTTAAGCTTATTTTAAGATAAGCTAATGGATCCTTATGGGAATCTAGCTTATACTACTCTAAACTTTGACTAATAAACTACACAAAACCACTTTTAAAAAGTATTTTGAAAATCAAATGCTTAATGAAAAAGGTACCTATGCATTTTTACCTAACTTTTGGTTTTTGAATGAAAAGATAAAAAGCTAAATTGCAGATCTAAAACAAGTATTTAAATAAGCTTTTTAACTTAAATAAGTTCTAATCTAACTAGAATAGCCGAAAATCTAATTTTTTGCACAAAATATCAAAAGCTAACAACTACTTTTTCTTGCTGAATTTTAAGCTAGAAAATAGCTTTTTGTCTATTTTCTTACTGATGCAATTGACCATTATACTAACCAAAACAAAAACCATTAAGTGCAGGCCTACAAACTAAATTACTACACTTATAAAACATCAAACTAACTGCAAAATGAGCAATGAAGGTATCTTAAACAGGCTTAAACTTAAAATGCAAATTAATTTGAACTTAAGCTAACAGATTCTAACTTCCACTTACTAACTAGATTAAAACTAATTTTAAACCTCAAAAACCTTAAAGCCAGATCTCATAAACCTACAAATGAATTCTAAAACCAATCCTAAGGACTAAATGGCCTTGGCAGCACTAACTTGAGTTGGTGCTGCCTTGTGCCAAACACCCCTTAAAAAGGCTAAAATCCATTTTTAGCTTATGAAGATGAGAAATAATGAACAAAGACCAAATACCAGATATCAATTAGCCTTTAACAATCCTAATGAACAGATTTAAGCAAACACTTAAGCTAAAATAATAAGCTATAAAACTATGCTAATATTTTTGGTTTTTTTTCACTGATTTTAAGACAGAATATAGAAAACTAAGATTTAATACTAATTATTAAGCATTATGAGCATAAGACAACTACAATAAGCATAAGTAATCTAAACTAACAGAAATAAGCAGACAAATAAGCAGAATAAGCAATTATAAGCTGAAATGCAATTTTAAGCTACTAAATGTGAAGAGAGAACTTACAACTGCCTTTGCACAAAACAAGGCTTATAAATGCTCTTTTGAGCTATCAACAAGCTCCAGCTTATCCTAGGATAAGCTGGTGAGGTCCTGGAAGCCCTTCCATTACTGGCTTCCCTTCCTTAATAAGCTGTGGTAATTTTGAGGTGGATTTAAGTGTCAATAAGCTTAGTTAAGCTTTTGAGAGCTTAACTAAGTGAATACTAGCTTGAGTGGTGAATTAAGAGCTTATTAAGAACTGTTTGATTAATTAAGAGCTTATTAAACCAAATTGCTTATAAAACATAAATTGAACATTAAAATGAAAACATACTTTTATTAATTAAAGAGTACTGATTACAAGCTTGAAAAAGAGATTACAATTACTGAATTAAGACATTACAATAAGCTAAATTGCAAAAATTACAAGTTATTTAAAAACTACACTAAGCTATATTAATACTACTCCTAGATACTTGATGTGAGTGAGCAAGGCTTGTATTTATAGCAGGAGAAGATGCTTCTAGGCCTTCTTCACACACTCCTCTTGGATTTGATCTCTGCCCTTGAATCCTTTCAATCATTGGATACCCTGTCTTAGCCGTTAGATCAAAGATGTGATCACACGGATTGCCAGCGTGGCATTCCTTGTGTCAGAGCCTTGTGCTTCTTTTGGCTTGTTTTTAGTGTAAATTTACCATCAAGGTGTGTTTCTTTTGAGCCCCGCGTGTCATTCTTTGTCAGAGTCTTGACCAATCACAAACGTTTGATGACGTTTTTCTTTGCTGAGGTGTAGCTTAGTACTAAGAATCTTGTGGATAAGTGAAAGGAGTGGGTTAATTGGATTTTACATGGGTAATTTTGATGATTAATTGATTGGGGGAGACGGTGAACAGTGAAAACTGTTTTTCCCGCCCCCCAAATGTTATACGTTTTGAGTTTGACTCGGGGAATGGGTTGTTTGACTTGGGCCCAGGTTTATAAAGAAGGGAATTGGGCCGGGTGTGTTAATGGTAAAAAGATTTTGGTAAAAAGGGTTTATGACCGTTAGTCTTTTATTAACAAAGGACTAACGGTGTTATGAATTTAAGGGCTTTTGGTGAAAATGGTTTAACATTAAGGGTATTTTGGGTATTTTAAGGGTTTTTGTCCTTTGTGAGTTGACCATTGTTGACCATGGTTGATTATTTGACCTTTTTGCTATCAAACTCCCGGCTCTTGTGCACTCTTTCCATTCCCGTGTCCGTGTTTGTCCGGTTTTGACCGTTTTCTTGTAATTTTTGCAATATCCGTACCTACACATCACAAATGACAAAACAAGCAATATACAAGCATAATTTGCACAATTTGTTCATTTTAGGGCCATTTTTGGTATAAAAAGGATATGTGATTTCTCACATATCATGCTACTTATGTTCCCTTATTTCGTTTGGACTTTACATTTATTTTGATATGAAATACTTTGCATTGTTATTGCTTAAAGTTATTTTAGTTTAAATTATCATTCATTTGTACAGTTGTTAAAAAACATTCAACCAGATAGCATTTGCTCGCCACAAAATATAGTTAATAGGTACCCGCCGCCGCATTGCGCGGGTACCAAGCTATCTAAAATTAGAAGTCTTAAAATTTTTAAGTGATCAAAACATTTCTTGTTATGGAAGGATTTCAAAACTTGATAAATACTTGTAACCTCAAAAGTTGTAACCGTCGTATTAATGATCAAATAAGTGATTTAATGAGAAATAAATGAGTAACCATCATATCAATACTTGTAACATATAAAACTTTAAAAAATTATTAATATACATTAAAATGTCACTTATGAAATCTTAACATAAAAAGAACTCACTGTTTATGAAAGAATCAAAAATCTACAACACAAATTAATCATATTTCACACACAATAGATTCAGCCATCCAAGGTTCTTCTAATCCTTGAACCTTGCCTAGCCCCTCAGCTAAAATCTTAAGCATCAATAAGCTGTTTTTGTTTCTCTGTTTCATCAAGAAATAAGCAAAATTTAAGCCAAAAACCTGAAAAGTACTTTGAGCCTTAGTTTCTGTGATAGAGACCTTAATGCTTATTTTTTCAAGCTTATATCTTTGGTTAAAAGTCCAAGTTGCTTTCATTAATGTTTTTAGAAATAGCCCTTAGCAAGTATGTAGTTTTAAGATTATTATGAAAAGCACTTTTTCAATAACAAAATAAGCCAAAACGTAAGGATTGTTTTGACTTTTCTTAACAGTGTGGTTGCCTCGGTTTTCTCTATAGTGTAAATTTTCAAAACTTCGCCCGCCTACCCTATACTTTCATTTCTTGCACTTTTTACCCTGTCTTTCTTATTAAATAAAATAGTTTTAATATTTTAGAATTTAGTTTAAATAAAATTAGGGTTTAGTTTTAATTACTCAAATTAGAGTTCAATTAGGTTTTTAAATTTGGGGCTTTTTGTTCCATAACATTTCCTTTCTTTCACTTTCTACCCTGTTTTTCTTAGGAAAATAAAATAGAATTTAATTTTTAGAAATTAGTTTATAAAATTAGGTTAAAAGTTTTAATTGATAAAATTAGTGTACAATTAGGTAATAAAAATTAGGGCTTTTTGTTCTATAAAATTTCTGCACCTTTTTAGAGTTTAAAAACCATTTTTCTATATTTTTCTCATTAAATTTGTATTTTCTAGCAATTAAAATAGATTTTAGTGATTACTTTTTCTTATAAAATTCATAAAAAATTCAAAAATAGTTAAAAAATTCTAATTCTTTTTCCTAAAATTTTCATTTTAAATTTGTGATTTTTAGGTATAAAATTTGTTAAAAGTTGTGCCTTAGATTTTAAATTTCAGTTTTAGCTCGCATTATTACGTTTTGTGCATTTAAATTTCGTGCTATTTCATTGTTTTTAGTTTGTGCTATTAAATTTTGTAGTGTAATCATCAATTCAAAAGTCTTTTATCATTCTTAACTCGAATCCGAATATTCCAAATTCTCAATTCACGATTTCGTTGGGACACGACCCGAGTAGTACCATACTTCCCGGATAAAAATATACAAGTTGTGTTTTCTTTAGTGAGATTTTTACCTTGTATTTCTCTTGATTGAGAAGTATTTTGGTTAGAAATTTTCACGGGATTAATACTATAAGTATATTAAATTTGTTTTTCTACATCAGAATATTTAGTTACCGGGTATCCGCCGTCGCATTGCGCGGGTACCCGTCTAGTATAAATAAATAGGCAATGTTGTACGTATACGAACAACTCATTTTTTTCCTCTTTACGAGCTTATGTAAGAATATCCGGGAAAGAGATTATCTTTACTATATGCGTTCAATAAGGACTCATTGTTATTCTATTTTATAAGGTTATCACATGCTTATACGGGTTTTGATATTAAATACGACTAAACTATTATTAACACAACACTGTAATTGATAAACATGGAGATTAACATTTTTTGTTTAATATGGTAGCAAAAATATACTATAACTGTTACAATTGTATAAATTAAGAGAAACCCGCATTCACAATTACTGAAATAATGGTAAATAAGACATTCAATGTGCAAATACGAAAAAATAACAACACTTGTAAAATTAACACTCAAATAAAATTTTATGTCTAAACCTCGTGCATGCACGGGTATTAATACTAATAGAGTTAATTGCATAAATGGTCCATGTGGTCTGCCGGGTTTAACGGAAATGGTCCCTCATTTTTTTCCCAGATCCTCTCCTTGTGGTTTCGACCCGTATCGGGTTTGGCCCCTTGACCAATATTTATGTTAGTTGACCGTGAAATGAAGGGTATTTTTGACTTTCTACATGTTTTAATGAAGGGTATTAACGACTTTTTATATTATTATTATTTCTTTATTATTATTATTATTATTATTATTATTATTATTATTATTATTATTATTATTACTCTTTATAGGCACAAACACCCAACATCATTTCACTTTCTTTCTGTGATTGTTCAGGTACACAAATCACAAACAACAAACACCATTTCATTTTTTTTATTGTTCACAGACGCATAGTGAAAACTATCCCTTTCACTCTCATTATTCTATTTCTGTGATATTCCTACCAACACCACCACGCCACCATTACACCACCACAGATCTGATTTAAACACCATAAAAGGATGTTTTTATGGGTTTTGGTTGTGAGTTATCTCAATACATCTCTTTTTATGGGTTTTGGTGGTGGTGTATGCATCTTTCGTTTGTATATAGGTCCACAATCCCCAACATATCAAACACTCTCCACCAACGAACATCGTCACCATAACAAATAATCACCACCTTCTCAAGCACGCGTCGACCAGATATCTATCAAACTTGGATTCTGTGTTGGTGGCGAGCATGGTGGATGTTAATACAAAATAGATGTCGGGTATAGACCTGGGCTCAAATCCTGTGTTGGGTTGGGCTTCCAGATGATTTGAGCGTTGGGTTTTGTATTAGAGCAAGAGAAGTGACGATTTCCTGCACAATCAGATAAAGACCGTTAGCCTTACCGTGGGGACGGACCCCACGGTTAGACTCCGGCGTGAAAGTAAGTAAACATGTAGAGAGAGAAAGTATGAGAGTATAGAGTGAGAAAATCGTACTGTTCATTGTGTCAGAGGGTCCCTTTTTATAGGCGAACGAAATATTAGGGTTTCCTAATATTTCGCATGTTTCGTTAGTGGCCGGAGAGGGTCCCTTGTCAGACAAGGTACCGTACTAACCATGTGTACGGACGCGTGTGCTTTCCGCGGACGGAGGTACCCTAAAGTTAGGTCCGCGTCCGTTTGTTGGGTCCGGGCCGTAACCAATGCAGGAGTGGGTTTAGTTTCGGCCCATGACTATTCAGTTGGGCCAAGGAGCCCAAGTGTCAATGTGGCCCAAGCCCGGAGGCTTGGTATACCTATTATACGTCATCAAGTCCCCCCAGTCTAGTATGATATTGCCTGCGGACCATGTTTCGCGTGCGGTGATCAGTGCTAGACTTCAGGTTCATTGCTAACGATTTGCCGCCTTCCGCGGTCATGTACTTTCTCCGCGACGCTTCTTTACTGAGTTGGTGACGTATAGGTGACGTGGACCAACGCTGTCCTTTTATCTTCTGACTGACGTGACATTTTTACAGCTGTTAAACGGTTTCCCAGGCGATCCCCTATCGTTGATCAAGTGAGTGGGTTACGCGTGTCGTCATCTGGCTATGGGTCGAAATAAATATACCAAGGGTATAAATACCCCCTCCCTTTTTTACTGTTCCTTTTTCCAAAACTCTACTTTTCACCATTGTTGATTTCTTCGAGCTTTTCATCTTTATTATACGTCATCACCTCGTCCTCTTCTTTTTAAGGTCTCCTCGAACTTCAGGTTTGCACTTTTCCTCATCCATCTTTCCAAATGGCTAAAACTGTTGCTAAATACTCTATTATGACCCAAGAAATGGTAGATAGCTTTTCTGAGGCCTTTTATATTCTGGTCGGGGTACATCCTACGGATCTAGGGCGTCATAAGACCATTATCCAGTTTCTGGCCGGTAAAGTAGGCCTATATACTAGGATTTTTGATTATTGCGGTTATAGGATTCCGTTTACTAAATTTTTTATGGCCATACTCAAATACTTCCGTATACATATTTCCTAACTTTCGCCCTTTGGTGCGGCCTGGGTATCCCATTTTGAGGTTCTGACGCGTGTTCTTAACCTTGCGCCATTCGCCACCGTGTTCCGCGCCTTTTACACCCGCTCGTACAGTGATGGGTTGTTTTCTTTTGCCAAGCGCTCTACCATAGCTCCGTCCTGCTTTACAAAACCTCCAGATTCCATTAAAAACTGGACCGATCATTTTTTCTGGGTTGATTCTTGTGTCTTTCCCATTTCCGTTCCTTTATATACGGGGGGCATCCTAGAAAACGATTCCGCTCCCCATCTTACCGCGCGTCAAGAGGAGACCGTCAGGCTTCTTGAGAGCCATAAAGCTCCTTTTCGTCGATACCCGGAGTGCTTTTTATGCCAGGTGGGGTTGAGCAAGTTATTTACCCTTTGACGACATTTTATCCGGCCTTATTGAGTTATTCAATGGATCAGGTAGGTGTTATTTCTTTTTTGTGGCGGCGTTTTTTCTTTCTTTTTTTTATTAGAAGTCCTGATCATTTGGTGTTTCTCTTGCAGATATGGGTTTGTTGGATTTCATTCAGACCGCTGACCCTCAGAAGGTTCGGGCAGTAGAGGCTCAGAAGGGGGCTGATCAGGTGACGTTGCTAGAGAGCACCAAAGATTGTTTTATGCCTCTGGTCATTCCCGCCGCTGGGGGTAGCAGTTCTGCTGCGGCTGCGAAGGTTTCCGTTCCGGCTGAGGAAAGACAGGAGAGTGTAGCCCCAGAAGACGCCTATCTGAATTTGGCGGATCCGGATGAGGATGCCATTGCGGTCAGGCAAGGTGAGGAAAGGGTTGTTTCGGAACAGCTTAAAAAGGTAAAAAAAAAAAAAGATTGAAGCAAAGCGACGCTCTTCCTGCCAAGAAGTTGAGGACGGACCATCCTTCTTTTGCTTCCGGCACTGGTGGCAAAACTCTTGCTAATTTGGAGCAGATTATGCCGGAAGGCTCTCATTTGTTGGCTCAGGAACAGCCTGTTGCTCTAATACGTGTGAAAACACATATCCATTTTATATCAAAAATGACCCATAAAAGACAAAATTATGCTTAAAATGATTGTATATTGCTTGTTTTGTCTTTGTGATTGTGTAGGTATGGATATAGCAAAAATCGTAAGAAAACGGTCAAAACCGGACAAACACGGACACAAGACGGAAAAAAGTGTACAAGAGCCAAGGATTTGATAGCAAGAAAGGTCAAAAGTCAACTCCATTCAACCCTTGGTCAACCAACGTCAACTCACTAAATGACAAAACCCAAAAATTCCCAAAACAGTCCCTCAAATTAAACAAATTGCACAAAAGGCCCCTAAACCCTAACGATCGTTATCTCTTTATACTACAAGAGATAACACTCGTTATCTTATATTAACCCATAAAACAGAACCCAGCCCATTAAAATAACCCACAGCCCAATCAAAACACCAAGTCAAACCCCCACTCGTAAAAATGGCAGGTAAATCAATTGTTACTATTCATCGTCCCTATCATTTTACCACGAGCTCAAAACATGGGGATAATTAAAATTAGTAAGGTGGCAAGACAATTCAAGTGATAAGGTCTAAGCTGACACAAGAAAACGTCATTGAGAGCCTCCCATTGGTGGAATCCCACAAGAGTGACATGCGGGATATGTAAGCAAGCACACCAATCATTAGGATTTGCACTAAAACAAGTGCAAAAGAAGCACACAGGTCTGACACACGGAATTCCATGTTGGCAATCCGTGTGCTCACTCATTTAATCCAACGATCCACATTTGGGATCCAATAATGAGAGAAGAATCAAGGGCCAAGATGATGGATAAGAGGAACGGGCAAGACTCCTAGAAGCTTCATTCTCAGGCTATAAATAGCCCCTCACACTCACACACAGGACACTTTTGAATCTTAGTTTTTTTTTTACTTTTTAATTTAGCTTAGTTGTAATTTTTAGTTTTTTTTTAAACTTTAGCTTATGTAATTTGCTTTTTCAGCTTATTGTAATCTCATCTTCAGTATCTTGTAATTAATTTTCAGTTAATAAAATCATCTTTCGCTTTTAATATGTTTTTACTATTAAGCTTTTACAAATTCAAATGTTCATGTTACTGTTTCATAAGCTTCTCACAAGCTCATCATAAGCTCTCTGAGTCTATAAGCTTAGATTGAGCTCAAATTAGTCCTCTAATCTACTCAAACCTAAATAATCAGCTTAATACCTTTGCTATATGGATTTTGAGCATTGGATGATAAGCTTACAAGGGAAGAGCTTATGGGACCTTTACTAGCTTATCCTTGTGATAAGATAGAGCTTGAAGAAGCTCTTTGAGCAAATCAAGCCTTTGTTTAGCTAAGGCTTTTGTAAGTCTTCTTTAAATTTCAAGTCTTTTTGCTTAATAATTGCATTTGCTTATTTTCAGCTTACTACTTGCTTATTAGTGCTTAAACCTGTCTTACTGTGCTTATTAAACATGTTTGATTATCTGTTTTTGAGTTTAGTAGTGTAGATCTTAGTTTTTCATATTTAGTCTCATAAATCATTAAAAAACCAAAAATAGTAGCTTTAGCTTATAGCTTATAGTTCTGGCTTATTTGCTTATTGAATATTGTTTACCTCACTCCAACATACAGGCGATCTACATTTCCTTCCATATAGAGCTTCGAAAGGTGCGGCTTTAATACTAGCGTGATAACTTCTAATGTCTGTATCGTTCTTTCACTCTGACCATCAATTTCAGGATGGTAAGCAGTGCTCATATCTAAATTCATCCCCAATAATTTTGACGAGATCTCTAAAACCTTGATGCGAAACGAGGGTCTCGGTCCGAAATAATCAACACAGGCACCCCGTGCCTACAAACAATCTCCTTCAAATACAATCGAGTGAGCTTCTCCATTTTATACTTCTCATTCATCGGAATAAAGTGAGCAGATTTAGTTAATCGGTCAACAATGACCCAAATTGAATCATATCCAGATGGTGTTCTTGGAAGCTTTGTAATGAAATCCATTGTAATTCTCTCCCATTTCCAAACAGGGATTTCCGGCTGCTGAAGTAATCCTGACGGCTTTTGGTGTTCAGCTTTGACTTTAGCACATGTCAAGCACTTACTGACATATGTCGCAATATCAGCTTTCATATTCGGCCACCAGTATAACTTTCTCAAATCATGGTACATTTTATCCGATCCGAGATGAATGGAATATTTTGATTTATGAGATTCCAGCATGATTAGGTCTCTCAATCCTCCAAATAATGGTAACCATACTCGTCCCTTCAGACATTTTGTACCATCAGATCTAACTTCAAATGGCTCTCCTTCGCCACGAAATCCTTCGGCACCAATGTTTTCCTTCTTGCACGCTTCATCTTGTGCATTTCGAATTTGTCCAGGTAAATTGTTATGTACCGTCACCACCAATGTTTTCCTTCCTGTTCAACGCATCAGCGACAACATTCGCCTTTCCCGGGTGATAACGAATAACATAATCGTAATCACTCAGAAGTTTAATCCATCTACGCTGCTTCATATTTAGCTCTTTCTGATCCAAAATATATTGTAGGCTTTTGTGATCGGTGTATACCGTACATTTAGTGCCATACAATTAATGTCTCCGTAGTCGAAGAGCAAAAACCACCGCTCCTAATTCCAAGTCATGGGTCGTATAATTTTCTTCATTCTTTCTAAGTTGCATAGAGGCGTAAGCAATCACCTTTTCTTGCTGCATCGACACAGCTCCAAATCCTTTAAGGGACGCATCGCAATACACAACCAAGTCTTCGCTTCCTTCAGGTAGTGATAATATTGGCGCACTACACAATTTCAGCTTCAATGTTTAAAATGCCTCCTCTTTGTCGTCGCCTCACACATACGGCTTATTTTTCTGAGTGAGTTTAGTTAATGGTTTGGATTTAGAAAAATTCCCTTAATAAACTTCGATAATAACCTGCCAGAACCCAAAAATTATCGCACTTCTCGTTGGTGTATCGGTGCAAAACCCACGCCTAATATTAAAATGCATCAATCTAACGCAGGGTCAACCGAACTCCGATAACTATACTAACACAAAATGGCTTGAATTGATTGTCGAATTTTATACTAAATATATAATATATGATAAAATATAAAATATATATAAGTCTAAAAATCAACAAGATCAATAAAACCGAGAAGTAGTATAGAATGTTCCCGGGTCGTTTATCCCCAACGAGGCTGGACTGGAGAATCGATACAGTCGGAAGATTGGAGTTTGAATGAGAAAAATGATTTGAGAGTGTGGAAAGTTAAATTAAACAATAACAAACAAAAACGTTTAAGAAAAACCTAAAAATTACGAAATTAAGCTAAAAAACGAGAGCACGGATCCCGAACAAAGGGGGAAAAACCTAAAAACTTCAAAATTAACCCTACGAAGAAATTTTCACTTCTAAACTACTCTAGGAGACAAATAACGAAGAATGAAAAAGACTAGACTGAAAACGGAGGTCGTTTGACCCAAAAACGAGTCAAGACAAAAACCGCACCCGGACCCGTTCTTTAAAAAGCAAAAAGTTATAAAAATGACCCTACGAAAATTTTTATATTTTTCCTACAAACTATATGACTAAATAAAATTTTCTAAAAAAGAAAAATATTTTTTTGATAATTTTTGTATTTTTTATGAATTTTTTAAACTTTTAACGAAATTAAATTGTAAAAAATAATAAACGACCTTTAAAAATTCTGAAAATTTTACTAAAAATACTTTACACTATGATAAACCTACGAAAAATAAGAAACAAAAAAATTGCTTATAAATAAGCCCGCAAATAAGCTGTAACAGCTTATAGGCTTAAAAGCCAAAAACACCCTTAAATACCAAGGCCCTTGGGATACTAACGTAAAAGTCCCAAGGGCGCAGCGGTAAGTGGTGTGTGTAAAGGGGGATGTATCGAGGGTTGAGACCCGGGTTCGAGTCTTGCTCACCCGGGTAACCCCTTGTCTTCCCCTTTTTTTTGGAAAAACTTTGTGAACCAAAGTTGTTAAGCTTATTGAGCTTAACAACTTTCAAAACTACAACTTTTTGTAAAAAGCTAGGAATAAGCTGAAAAAGGGCTTTTAAAAATGACAGAAGGCTTAAATGAACTTAAGGGCTTAAACTAGCTAAGTCTTTTGGACACTTGGACACTTAAGCTAAGATCTAAACTGAAAAGCTAAAAGGCATTATCCTACTCATCTTAAATAAGCACTAATGAGGCCAAATTGTGACAACTAAATAAGCTAAAAAAAAGCTTAAACTTAGACAGATGCTTAACAAAGCTAAAAAGGACTTAAGAGGCTAAGCTGTTGGACAAATAAGCTAAAGGTTGGACTAACAAACTAAATGAACTAACTAAGTTATCTTAAACAAGCACTAAAAAGCTAAAAACTGAATCTAAATAAGCTTAAAGAGCTTATATGACAGGAAGCTAAATGGGCTTAAAAGGACTTAGAAGGCTTAACTCTTGGCTGTTTACACAAATAAGCTAAAGGAAATGGCAAATAAGCAAACACAGCTTAACAAACTATCCTGATAAGCAACTAGGAATCAAATAAGCTCATTAAATAAGCTCAATAAGCCAAAAAGTGGCTTAATACCTCAACAGTACTAACTAAAGAGTTAGTACTGTTGGTGTACAATTTAAGCTTAGGGACAAAAACTTGGCTTAAAAATAAGCTATCAAGAGTGCTTTTTAAGGCCTGAAACTGTGGAAACTTACAAAAGAGCTTATTGGCTCTAAAGAAAAGCCAAAAGCTTGGACTTAAGTTCACTAGAAAGCTAGAAAAGAGGGCTTAAAAGTCACCCCCTAGCACCAGGGGAGAATTAAGCTAAGACAAAGGCTTAATTTGACAGCTTATTTTAAGCTGTCAAATAAGCTTAAAATGAAAAGAAAAGTTGAAACAGATGGAAATTACTAGGAATTGGACTTGTGCACAAATTTTAAACTTCTAAAAACCATTTAAACCTGCTGAATTTTTAGAATGAAAATGGGCTTTTTGCTTTTTAAAAAAATTACACTTAAGTTTTGGCAGTTTTGACTTAACAAAGTCAAATGACTTAAGGATATTTAACAGCTTGTTTAAACACACAAGAGACACTCTTTTAAAAGCTAAAACTCAAATATACAATGGCTTATCCAAATAAGCCATTGTATACCTTTTTAAAAACCACAGTTTTAAAAGGTCACTTAGAAAACTTTGAAAAACAATTTTAAAACTTAAAAACTTTTAAAAACAGACTTAGATGAGCTTAATACTTAAGTTAAATCTAACCTTGTGACCACAACCCATACAAAACCATTTTTGACCCGTTTTTATTGTTAATCCAAACACCCCTTTAATTTCTTAAAAATGACTTTAAAACCTATAAAAGCTAAGTTAAACTGAAATTTTAGAAAGACTACTACTACTTATGTAGTTTTAAACAACAAAAAGATGAAAAGCTAAAAAAATAAGCACTTAAAAAGACAATAAGCTAGTGACAGTTTTAAGCTAATTTTTTAGACAGTTTTGGCAATTTGTATGAAAATGAAAGAAAATTAACTACAAGGCATATTTAAGCTTAAATAAACATTAATAAACACAAAAGAACATTAATAAGCCATAAATAAGCTAATAAGCAATTGCTACAGTAACTTTTTAAGCAAAATTTAAAAGGAATTGTACCTTTAACCCTTGCTCAAAACAGGGTTTTTGAAGACCTATCAGCGTCTAAAAATCCTCCCACGAAGCTTGATAAAAAAAGCTTAAAAACTAAGCAAAACCAATAAGCCTTCCAAAATTGCTCATTCATCCATACTTGCTTTAATCATACAGTGACTTTTTCCCTTTCTAAATTTTTCTTAAAGTTTTGTGAAAATGTTTAGAAACAGGTTATAAAAGATGCTTAAATGAAAGCTTAAAGGATTTTAAGAGACTCTTGAAGCTTAGAACACAAATAAGAAAAACTTAACTGAATTGCATTAAAAATGAAGTACAAGTACAATAAGGAGCTTAAACTTTAAAATTTAACACACTAAACTTTTTAAAACTAAAAACTACTCAAAAACTACACTCCCAGCCTCAAGGGATTTACAATGCTTTAAATAGTAAAAATACGACTAGGGTTTTCTTCCTGGTCTTCTTGCAAGTTGTGCTTCTTTGTAGACACACATTTGAGGTGTGTTTGTTGTGAGAGTGCAAACAGGATTGATCTTGGCCCTCTATTTTTCTTGGCCCCCAAGACGAACTATATGAACCATTGATGATTTTTGGTGGGGGTTTGGATTGCCAACATGGCAAAAGCTATGTGGGGTGTGGGGTTATTGGGATGTAAAGATTTGGATGTATGTTTTGAGAGTCAAACAGTGCAAATGACAGTTATGTGGGGTCTATGGGGATTTTTGCGGAACAAACGAAGGAGATGTAAAAGTAATTTGAAGTTAGGGTGAAGTTTGTGGTTAAACAAGATTGTCCCTCCTTTTTTGTGTTTTGTTTTAGTACCAACTCGTGCCTTAGTTGGGTTCTTTCAAAGTTTTGGGACTTAACAAAACAACCCCCCAAGGGTTATACTACGAGTTGCACCTAAGGTCCTTGTTAGTTATAACTCTTTTCATTTGGCAGCTTTGGCCCTTGGAGTATAACTTTGAGAAATTGGCATTTTATATTTATATTAGTTTTTGTTTTTTATTTGTTTCACCTCGCTTTCATTTTCTTTCTCTTTCTTCTTTAAATAAGATTAGGGACTTAGCAAGTTAAGGTCCCTAAACTATTATTTTTCTTGACTTTTGGCATCAGGGTTTGACTTGGAGGTTGACTTTTCTAACACTTGGCTAGGACTTTGACTTTGTCTTTTTCTTGCTTTTCCATTCCGAGTCTGGTTTTGTCATTTTGGCTTCGTTTTTCGTCCTTTTCTTAGATATCCGTTCCTACACAACACAATTAGCAAAACAAGCATATATTTGGCATTTTAAGTCCATTTTTGGTTATTTTAGCTCGTTTTTAAGTAAAAGGTTGTCAATTAAACACATACCAATCACTTTCCAAAGAAAATGAGTTGTCATAAAGAAAAGCATTATAATATTCTTCCAAATTAAATCGGACGTAAACGCTCGGACGTCGAAGTGGGATTGCCACTTGAAAAATTCATTCACAAGGACATCCAACACAATTTTGGAACATACTCCACACTAAATTTCACTACAATGATTGTCAATTCGTTACTCTACCGATTATATTCCTCCGTAAGGCAATATCTCTCACTACATGGTTGGTCTAAATTAAAAGTGGTCTTCGTTGTCAACACCGGAGAGTGATTTCTCCTTCGTAAACGTCATTAAGGTACGACCGGTTTTTCAAAATAACCTCCAAGTATAAGAGGTACTCGGGGATCGGCTTCGAAATCGGACACACAAAATCCGGCGAGAAAATGGAATTTTCTAACTTTAAACGTAACGACTTCAGCTAAACCCTTAGGGAAAGTTTATGGAATCGGTCCGCTAACTCTAAAGTCATTTGAGAATCGGTGAAGAGTTAGAGGCAAAGAATCTTTTTCCAAATCGAAAGGCAATAGAATTATTGCTCGCAAAGCCAAGATCCCGGCCAAAGGCTGACATATCTCCTTCTCGGGAATTCACAATGGAATAATAAAATTTACCATGATTCTCCTAGATTTTGGAGAAGCTTTTTAAGGAGCATCGCCGAAGCAATTCTCGTTCAAATGGTGAATTTTCCACTAATTCGAGCAACTTTTCTTTAATCAATTAACAAATCCCTAATCGTAGGACAAATTCTCGGCATTAAAAATAAAGCAATCCGCAAAACTATATCAAAATGCAAATCTGAAACATTTAATAATCTTTCTTTTTTTATGAAGCTTTTTCTCCGATCATTTGATTGTCTCGTCTTGAGGGTAAGAATATTTGCTTAGGTTACCGTCTCGGAATCCTCGGGTTCCGGAATTGGAGTCGAGATTTTTTTTTGTTGGTAAAGTCTTCAGGAATCTCGGTTCTGGAATTGGTTAGGGATAACTGGAGGTGGGATTTGAGCTGTACTTCCTTGGACAATCATGTTTTACTCCGCATCTGTTACTTTCCTCGGATCTCTATTTCACTACCTTTTTTCGGGGAAGGTTTAGTGGAATTCGAGGGTCCTCGAAGCACACTGCTTTCGGTATGATTGCTTTCAATCTCCCCTTGGTTAGAATCGTATTACTCGGAAGAGTCCCCGAATGTGAGAAGTCGATAGGCTTGAAAGAAACTACCTTAACATGCTTTTTGAATACTTATTTTGCAAATTGGTTTGAAAAGCATAATTTTGATTCATCAAGCGGTTTGTTGATTTCTTGTGATGGTATTTGAATCTCGGTTCTTTAACTCCCTTCATCGAATGATTTATATTGCAAAATCCCTAATTGTTTGATTCAATAGACTTCTTGTAATTCGAAAATCATTTGAAAATCGTTTCACGATGATTATTAGAGCACTTGAAACGGTTGATTTTGAAATCCTTTGGTTTTGAAATTCGAAGCTGATTAACTTGACCTTGAAAACCTCGATGGAAATTATTTCCTTGACCTTGATTGTTATAATTTTCCTATTTGAAACCCTTGATTATTGCACCGGAGCAAAACCTGGTAGGGTGTTCATTTGATTACTAACGTCGAATTGGTGGGACTTTTTGATTATAAGTTTCCCGGGTTGCACAAACGGTTTGATTTATTATCGGTAGCACGGACAATTATACCATGCATGAGCCCACCATAAGTAACACAATTTTCCTTAACCGCCTTAACCGGTGCAGGAGGAACAACAACCTTTTTAGAAACAATTTCGACTAAAGTCGAAAGTTGATCTGCAAGTTTATCAATTCGTTCATCTGTTTTGCTAACATTTCCCTAGAATTAACCCAAGAAGTCATCTGTTTTATTTTCTGAATAACGCACTTATTACTTTGTTTTCAATTATATTTAAAGCTTCCCTAGAAGTCTTGCTTAACAAATTACCACCAGCCGCGGCATTTAAGGAGTCTTGTTCGTTCTCATTTAAACCATTATAAAATGTATCAACTTGAGTTAACTTTGAAAATCCATGGTGAGGGCAAGATCATAACATAAACCTTAAACGGTTCCCAACGCTTCACTAACAGATTCATCGAATTCTGATAAAAAACGAAGAAATTTTGTTCTTAAGGTGAGTGGGTTATCGGACGGAGGGAAAAATTGGGTTAATCGAACTGGTACCGAGATCGTCCCAAGTTAAAATTGAATTTCGAGGTTCTTTCCGTGGACCAAGTTTAGCGGCACCTCTCGAGCGAAAAAGGAACATATAAGCTTAATCACATCATTAGGGCACAATCCTAAATCGTAAGGTACAAGTAATCTTTTGAAACTATACAAATGAGCATGAGGATTTTTCATTTTCTAAACCATAGAACGGTTCGCGTTGAACCAATTGAAGCAAATTGAGTTTTGATCTCAAAATGATCGGTCAATTGATCTCGGTGGTAAAACAAATAGCTTATCTCGCTGTAAACCCTCGTTCGTGGATGCATCGGAGTAATTCCCTCTATAGTTTCGATCCGCCATCGCAACTATGGTTTGGATCGGGATTGGAGTTTTCTCCAAAATTAACAAGTTCGAACCAAAACCGGAAGGGTTTGTTGTTGTTGGACGCCGGTTACTGTTACGAGTTAGCGAGCGAGAGCGCTATGCCACTTAAAAAGAGAAAAATCAAAAATGAACAATCCTAAAATTAAAAAAGAAAAAAGAAAAAATCTACACTAATTTATTTTTCTTTGATTTTGAAAATTATTTTCACAACAAATTTAACGGTTACAAACAGGAAGAGACTTAAACCAAATAATCAGACTACTTACACGTTCAGGCTCTTAAAAAATTATGCTCTTTATAAGGTGAGCCGTATTTCGTAAGACACAAATGGCACGTGTTTAAATCATTGGTTCGATCTGGGAACTATATTACCAAGTTCACCGGAAATTGAAATGTGATAATACCTCGATTAGAGAGCTATAATGTTGGTGTTCGTTTACCAACTTTGTGTATTTTATTTCTTTTTAAGGACAATTTTTTTATTTTTGATTTTTTTATATGATAGCTATACTAAAAAGAAAAGAAAATTATTTTTTACTTTCCTAATTATATTAATTTTTTTTTTTGGAATTATTGAATTTTTTTTTAAACAAAACTAAACGTTCGAGGACGAAATGATCTACAAATCTTCTCACAACCACAAAACGAGAGATACGTTAAGCTCAAATCCCCGGCAGAAACGCCAAAAATTGATTTGTAAGTTTCAAACACTCGTAAAATAATATATATATAAAATATCAAAGAGCAATTAAGAACTTTCCTTAAGTCTCCCTTAAGAAAAGCTCACTCTAAAAGATATATATAATATATAATATATAATATACGTATGTTTTCCGTGAAAGTATGTTTCCGGGTCGCGTTTTCCCACGATTCTTGAGACAATTGAAACCTCGCTTGATATTTGGAAAAGATTTGAATGGGATTCAGAGATGAATATGTTTTCTTTAACTACTAATATAAAAGCAACAAATTAAAATAAGCCAATAAAAAACAATTAAAGTAACAAAAACAATTAAACGGGACAAAAAAAACGCGACAATTAAGCAATATACTAAAATTAACGCCCTAAAAATGCAAACTAAAATGTAAAAGTTCTAAACCTAAAATAGGACAAAGAAAATTTAAGAAAAAGAAAAATATTTTTTTGATTATTTTTTGAATTTATTATGAATAAAAACTATTTAAATAAAATTAATCTAAAACATAGCAAATAAAGTCCTAAAAAAATTAGAAAATGATTTTTAAACTATAAAGTCTAAAGATTCGTAAAACAAAAAAACTATTTTAACAATTTTAAAAATTAAAATCCAATTTTAAAATTAAAAATAAAAGCTCAAAAATTAAAATTAAAATCTAAAAGGGGTGAAAATAATTTTTCTTTATGTAAAACTAAAGCTAATTTTTATAAAACTAAAAACTATTTTTTTGTAATTTTCTGAAACTTTTTCTAATTTTTATGAATTTTCGAAATTAAAAACTTAAGAAAAATGATTAAAAATAAAATACTTACTAGAAAAAATAAAAAACAAATTCAGATAAAATGCCTAAAACCTAGCAGGTGTACAAAATGAAAAATAAAGACCAAGAGCAAAAGCTAACACCGAATAAAGCTCTTGAATAAGCTGTTTCAGCTGCGAAGAGACTTATAGGGGCAAGAAGGTCCAAAGAAAAGGGTAAAAGGATTGTGTGTGCAATAGCTCACGGATGAGCTATTGAAGCACAATGGTAAAACGTATGGTTTATAAGAGAGAGGTCTTGGGTTCGAGGTCTGGCAACCCCTTTTTGCTATATTTTTTTTATTTTTCACTTTTTGCAAAACTAAATACTAGAATTTAAAGAAGATACGTTTTTAAGCATTTTTTATAAATGGAACATAAGCTGAAAGACTAAGTTAAGCTTTTAAAAGCTATGAACTCAGCAGGTCAGTAAGTGGCTGCTAAGCTCACTTTTTGCTTCTTTCTACTAAAGAACTTATAAAAGTCAAATTAAGCTTAAACTGAAAAGCAAAAGATGTTCTAGACTCCTTAACATGTGCTTAATCTAGAAATGAAAAGCTTATTAACTAAAACCTACTAAATTCTAACTGAATTTGAAAGGCAAGCTAGTAAACTCATAAAATGACTCAAAAAGCTCAAAACTAAAGTAAGTAAAAAAAAACTCAATAAGCTGGACCAACCCTTAAGCTTTTGAAAACTAGAGAATCAACTTTTAAGCTATTGAACTAAATGATAAAGCCCTATCCTATAAGTTAGAAATTTGAATTTAAAAGCTACTTTCTATCACTTACTATTTTTTTGGCTTTTTGAAATCTTTTAAAACTAAATGTACCTAAGGAAATGAGCTATAAATTGGAGACTAAAGCTTAATCTATCTAAAGCTATATCTAAACTAAGAGCAAACTGAATTTTTAAAACCTAAACCTAAATTTTCTAGCTAAAATGAAACCTAATAAGAAGCAGTATAAGTTACACTAGCTATTACAAATGGCAAAAGCCAAGCACCAGTTCAGGGCAACCTAATAGGTTAAACCTGCACTTAAACCTTATTAAGTGTGCAAAAACACAAAACAAGTAATAACCCCAAGCCTTGTATAGCTTGGTTCAAATATGCACAAGCAAAGACAAAGGGAAAAAATCCCTTGGTTCTTAGATGAAAATATTAAGCCTCAAAATGATTATAAGCTTAAACTAATGACTCAAAATAACTCAAAACCTAATCAAATATGTTGATTCAACTAACCAAAAAGAAATCTCAAAGTTCACTTGACTTTTTTATGTCAAACCTGGCTAAACCAAACACCCCTTAATGGTTGATATAACAACTTCAAGACCTCAAATTACTTAATCAATGAACAGGCAACTATATGCATGATCTAAACATCTCATCAATCATCAAACAACAACAAATTAACATCAATCTCAGATTCAAACACTGATTTAAAAACTATGCTACTATATTTTTGGTTTTCTAGTGATTTTTTTAAGACAAGTATGAAATAATAAGAGCTACATTAACTAAGCTAAAGACAGATTCAAATAATGACTAATAAGCACTTATAAGACACAATAAGCAACTAGAAACAAAATCTAAGAAACTAACAAGCAAATAAGCAATCTACACTATTAAGCAATTATTTAAACTAAAACTTAAATGACAAAGGAATATTAAAGAAGACTTACAAATGGCTTTAGCTTAACAGAAGCTAAGGCTGAATTGAGCTTAATCAACAGCTCTGGCTTATTTAGAAATAAGCCAGTAATAGTCCATGGGATTCCTTCCTTAACTGAATCCCCTTCCATAGCTTAATCAGTCCAAATAATCAAGGTAATTTTAGCTAATTTTAAGTTTATGAGTAGGTTTAGACTTGTTAAAGCTCTATCTTAGCTTAGAGACTAAGAGAGCTGTAATGAGCTTATTGAGAGCTTATGAGTCACAAACAACCTATTAACTAATTGAGAGCTTAATTCAAATGCTTTAAAGGAACATCTGAATTTTATTAAACTAAAAGGAGTGATTACATTAAGCTTGAAAAGAAAATTACAACTGATTTTAAAAGGAAATTTCAATAAGCTACTAAAAATCTATAAGCTAATCTAGCTAAAAAGGAAAAAAATGATACAATATGTGTGAGAGTGTGTGCTATTTATAGCACCTAGCTGAACCTTCTAGGCCTTGATTTCTGTTAGACGCTCTTGTCAACATCAACCCTTGATTATTCCCAATGATTGGATCATGATTCTATGCCGTTGGATCATAATTGAGCTCACATGGATTGCCAGTGTGGCAATCCGTTGTGATGCTTTTGTGCTTTCTTTCTGAGTGAATTAAGTACAAAATTTCACATTCCTTATGCTTTCTCTTCAAGCCACGTAGCCATCTAGCTTGAGTGTACCAATGAGAGCTCTTGATTTAACTTATTTCTCTCTGCCATTGTGTATTGAGAAGCCCTTATACAATTGAGCTTCCTGACCCTCCAATTGAAAATCTAACCTCTGATCAACTGTGTGAGGTTTTTTTATAATTGTATGACGATGAATAGTGTTGGGGCCCATTTTCGTTTTTAACTAAATTAGGTAAAATGGGGGTAAGGGTTTGGGGTAATAGCAAAACTAGTCCTTCTCTTTGTGTATTGAAGGTTTAGTGTAACAAAGGTGTAATACATCTTTTAGTTTTGGCAGGATTGGTCCTTGGATTTTTATAAAAGGGAAATGGGTTTTGGTTATAATGGCCACAGGGTAACGATTAAACTGGGCTTATTGTGGGTTTAATGTTTTAAGGGTTTTGTAATCCGGGTAAGGTTTAAAGGTTTAGGGCCCATAAAGCCTTAGGACCATGTGGTGTAACTTTTGGAACTTGGGGACTTAAAAGGGACAACATTAGGATTTTGTCTCTATGGTTAGACTTATGTTGGACCATGGTTTGGACTTTTTGACTTTGGCATTCCGGCTCTTGCACAATATATTTGGCATTTTAAGTCCGTTTTTAGTTATTTTAGCTCATTTTTAAAGGTAAAAGGTATGTGTAATTAAACACATACCAACACTCTAAAAGCCTTACTAGTTGTAGAGTATCCAAGAAAATATCCTTCGTCAGATTTCCTATCAAATTTGCCCAAGGGATCTAAGGTGTTCAAAATGGTCAAGGGGCACCCAAAAGGTCTCATAAAACTAATACTAGGTGGTTTACCTCTTAGTAGTTCATAAGGTGTCTTATTTTGAGGTTTGGTCACTAATACCCTATTCAATACATAGCAAGCAGTATTAACTGCCTCGACCCAAAATGAGATAGGTAAAAGTGAGTCTGCTAGCATAGTTCTAGCAGCCTCAATTAAGGTCCTAGTTATCCTTTCTGCCACACCATTTTGCTGTGGAGTTCTAGCCACACTAAACTCCCTTTTTATCCTTTTCTTAGCACAAAATTCATTCATAGCATGGTTCTTAAACTCTGTCCCATGATCACATCTAATGATTTTAACTTTATGGTTCAATTGGTTTTCTAAGCCTGTAATAAAGTTATAAAGAATCTCATTTGTTTCATCCTTTGCAGCTAAGAAAAATACCCAACTAAATCTGCTAAAATCATCAGTCACAACCAAACAGTACCTTTTCTTATTAATACTTGCTATTGAGACAAGTCCAAACAAGTCCATATGAAGTAATTCTAAGGGCTTTCTGATGGTTCTTTCTAACTTGGCCTTACAGGATGCCTTATGTTGTTTACCCTTCTTGCAGGCAACACAAGTATGGTCATTCACAAAAACTTTAGAAGGTAGGTCTCTAACTAGGTGTCCCTTAACAAGTTTGTTTATATTTTTGAAATTCACATGACCCAATCTCCTGTGCTACAATTTAGACTCATTTGTTGTTGCATTTGCATATAAACAAGTTATACCTCCAAAAGGAACAATATTCTTTAAATCCAAACTGTACACATCATTCTGTCTAGGAGCTCTAAGTGCAACTTGATTTTCATCAAGAAGCTTAAAGCTAGGAGACAAGATAAGGCATTCAGTGTCAGTAAAGAGGACACTATTTTTCTTGTCACACATTTGTGAGACAGAGAAAAGGTTAAACTTAAGTTCATCCACAAAATAGACATCATCAAAGTTTAAATTAGCAGTTTTGATTTGACCTTTACCTGTAATTTTACCTCTTTTAGGATCACTCCCAAAAGCCATAAATCCTCCATTGTAATCTTCATAGTTTGAAAGATAAGCTTTGTTGCCAGTCATATGGCTAGAGCAACCACTATCCACTACTGCATGATCCTGTAGAAAAGCCTCTGGATTGCCCTACACAAAAAGTAAGAGAAATTAGTATCTCTTAGGGACCTAAGTCATCACTAACTTGGAAATCCCTTTTGGATCAACATACTCAATCTTCTTAAGCATGAAAGATCCACTTTCTTTAGACTCATGATCCATGTAATTTCCTTTAGGCCTCCAAACCCACCTTGACTTCTTTGGAACTTTATCCATCTTACCCTTACCAGTTATATTTTTAACCCCAAAAATTTTAACATCTTATTTTAAGTCTTTGGGTCTAAAAGCTGATTTTGTGTAGTAAGACCTCTTGATTGGTGAATATGAGGCTCTTGGTCTTACATTGTCCATCCTTGGGTAAATTGGTCTAATAGCACTACCAGTTTGTGCTGATTTTGGGGCAAATGGTCTAGCAGTACTAAAAGGCCTAGCAGTACTAATAGGCCTATTAGTACTAATAGGCTTAGCAGTACTAACTGTGTGTACTACTCTTTTCTCATTTGGCCTAACATGATTAACAAAACCTGTCTGGGTTAGTACCCCTGATGAGACAAAAGTCCTTCTTGCTTGAGAGTATTTCAATTTATTTGAAATTTTTTGATGATTAACCCTTTTAGCATTATCCCATACTGGTTTGACCACCTTTTGACCAGTATTTACCACATTTTTCAATTTAGGTTATGAACTCTTTTTGTCATAAAAATCACAATCTTTGATCAAATGGTCAGTACTTTTACAGACAAAGCAAGCTTTAATTTTCTTAAATCTAATTCCTTCTTTCTTAGACATTTGACCAATGTTATCAACTTGAGTTTTAACTCTTTGAGTTTCATTAGTCTTAACAGGACTAACTTCAGACACATCATCCTCATCATCTGAGTTTCAATCCTTAATGATGACTTTATCTCTGTTAATCTTTGGTTTAGACATAACTGATTCATAGACTGACTTAGGTTTCTCAACATTTACTTTATTTGTTTTACCTACAGTCTTACTAGTTTTAGATTCACTAGTTTTAGTGTCTCAATGATTTTCTTCCTAACGACATATTCATCTAAACTTGCAAATGATATGTCAGCTCTTGGGGTTAGGAAGTTCCCTATTATAGGAGGGGGAACTGCATGATACCTATCTGCTTTGGAGAACCTATCATTTGCTGATGAGATCTCTTCATCACTTGATCTGACATAAAAAACACTCATACTAATCTCACTATCAGTTTTAGACTTGTTACTCACTTCATCTAATTATGTGCCGTATCCTAAACCACTTTTATCATTAGCACTCATTTGACTGTTGAGTAAATTAGTAAGACTCTTGGATGATCCTTCCTATTTTTTTATCTTAACTTTCAACTCATCTCTTTCCTTAACAATTTTTTCTAATTCTGTTGTAAGGTTGTTTATCTTTATTTCTCTACACTTAAGATCATAGTTTTGAAACTCATATTTTTCACCCCAAGCCAGTTCATTCTTTTCATGTCCAAGTATCCTAGATTCTAAAGACTCTAAGGCTAACTCATAACCCTGAATTTCTAGTCTAGCTCTTTTATGTTTTTCTCTTTCACTATCAAAGTTCTTTTGAAGAGTATTAAGAGATTCAAGACATTGTTTAGAATAGTGTTGTACCTGATTTTCAAAAGAACTTGATGAGCTTGAAGAGGAGATGGCCATTAAAGCATAATTGACTGGTTCTACTTCAAAATCATTACTCTAGTCATAGCCTCCTAGACCATCTTGAGCCACCAGTGCTTGTGATGAAGAGTCATTTGTTGGTGCATTCCTCCTGCCATTATCACCATAAGACCTTTTCTCTTGGTTCATTCCTGATTTGCATTCCTTAGCAAAATGCCCTGTCTTGTGATAGTTGTAGCACTTAACTTTTGACTTGTCAAAGCCAACATGTTGTTTTCCTTTGAAATCCAAGTTCCTTCCTGTCATCTGAATGAATTTCATTACCTTGACAGTCAACATGGCTACCTGCCATCTAAGATCCAATTCTTCTAAGTCATCTTTATCAATCTGCTGCAAATCCTTATTTTTAAGTTGAGGACTGGTTGTTTGTTGTGCAAAGAAAGAGCACATTACTTCATTATCACATAGAGTAGATGAAACCTGACTTGATAAACCAGTTCCTGCAGCAGTACTAACTCTAAAATCTCTACTAGCAGTATTAACTTCATGAGTGCTGCTAGTGTTCTCAGAAGAAAGAAAAGCCAAGTTTTGAGAATTAGTTGTGAAACTTGAAGACCCTTTCATCTCATTTTCATAGACCCTTAAGTTGTTGTAGAGATCATCAGTATCAATCTGGTCTATGTCTGGCTTATTCCTCATAATTAAAGCAATTTGACTCCATGAAGGAGGGAGACTTCTTAGGAACTTTTGGTTGATATCTTCCTTTGATATTGAAGCATCATAAACCTTCATTTGACTTATGAGCTTTTGGAACCTGTCATAAGCCTTGTCTAGATTTTCATTTGGTGCAGTGATAAAGTTTTCAAACTGATGTTTTAGAACATTCCTCCGCATCTTTTAGATTCATCATTTCCTCCAAACCTTGATTTGATTGCTTCCCAGAGAGATTTAGCATCTGGAACATTATGAAACTTAAGGAGATACTCATCAGGTATTGCTAAAAGCAAGATGCTTTTAACTCTTTCCCGATTCCTTTTGGCAGCCAATTGTTTGGCAGTCTTAGGAACAGGAGGACTAGTTTGTTCTCCTGATGATGATTCAGGTGCAGCCTCTTCTTGGAGATCTCTATTAACAATTATATCCCATAGGTTATGATCTGTGTGACAGATATATTGTCGCATTCTCATGCTCTAAATATCATATTCTCCCTTCTTGATGATAGGGATTTTCATTGCAGTGATGGTTGGTGGAGGAGTGTCTTGTTCTGCCATCTTAATTGTTTGATTGTAGATCTTCTTTAAACAATGGAGTTCTTCTTATTTAGAGTTTCCACACAAGCTCTGATACCACTTGTTGGATCCCTTACTGAATAGATCTAAAACCTTTAGCTTGTAAAGGGTTTGTTACTTTAGATAAATCCAAAGCAACAATAATAAAACACTGATTGAACACTATTGATTATGCGGAAACTAATCAATAAGGCTAAGAAGAACAATATTAAGAAAACACAAGAGATCTTATATCAAACTCACACTTTGTATTATAACTTTAATCTACCTAGGTTACAGATTACAAAACTATGATTGCTAAACTCGTACTTGTTTCTAATGCCAAAGGGTTCATTTTATACATCAAGAAAACCCTAATGGACTTTACAAAACGCGTATTGAGATCATGCATATCCTTTCCTAAGACATCTCAGGCATGTCTCATAAGCAGTACTAACATATACTAACAGTACTTAATATTCAACTAACAGTACTAACTAACTAACTTTTAGTACTGGCAGTACTAACTATAACTAACAATACTAATATTAGAAGTAGTAGTACCATTCTCCAACTAGCAGTACTAAGTCCTTCTAGCAGTATGAACTTGTAGAAGCCCTTAATTCCTAACATAATATAACTTGCCTACATTGCCCGTGATGATGTCCTAACCCGCAACATCCTAAATCTGACATGGTATACGTTCGTTGTTCGGCAAACCGGCACAATGAGTGCTACTCACCCGAACAGGGATGTCAATCCCAAATAGATATATTTATAACATTCGCGCTCACACAAAGTAACTGACAGTTCATGATAACGGGCACAATGGGTTATCGCTACTTAGGCAAACACGAAATCATGATAAAATGTACACTTACGTCCAATTTGTAAAATAATGCATGTTTCTCACCCTAAAAATTGTAAATCATTGATATAGTAAAACATGAGGCTATGAACTCACCTCAGTAGGTAGTCCTCCATGAATAGAAATATACCAAAGATGGTAAATACATGTCACCGTCCAATACCTAAGTAAATGCGGCAAGTCTTAGTGTACTAGATTAGGTTAACGACTTCATGTGTAAACTACATTAAATTGCTAGTTTATATAACTATATACTGTTATCACTTGTGTGGTGGTGCATACGTTTATTGTATTAGTTTTTCTCATTTTCTCTTAGGAAGATGTACGACTATATACCTTTAAGTATACACGATGCTTAAGTATTAATAATAACTATACATATTTATTATTCGCGTGTCTTTAGTTGTAATAGTATCCATATTATACCACGACTAGTCTGATACCATAAGTGTTTATTTAAATCACTTAAGTAAATATAATACCCTTAGGTTTTCATTATTGGCAAAAACAGTCCCTACACTTTGTAAAAATAGATTTGACAGTTTTATACCCTCAAGTTTCTACTTTTACACTTTTAGTCCCCTAACTTGCAAAAGTTGCATTTTAAGTCTAATTAAGATTTAAAAGTGGTAAAAGGTTTCATTTAGTTCCAATAAGTTGTTTTAAGCTGTCTCAACTCATAAATAAGCTCGAATGAGCTTATTTTGAGCTTATTGGGCTTTTTGGGCCCGATAAGGCCCATTAAGCATTTCCAACTAGTATAGTTTATGTTTTTAGCTTCAAATAAGTGTTGCAGACTTAGATAAGTTGTTTCACAATATTGGCTTATCCCATAAGCCAATAAGCTATGATAATGGGCTTTTAGGCCTATTAAGAACCCGATAGGGGTTTCAAGAGTGTGGGCTTATCCATATAGGCCCATAAGCATTTAGGGTCTTCAATAAGCCCATAAGCTCTGTCAAAAACATATAAATAAGCTATTGGCCCGCATAAGCGCTTGCTATTGGGTTGATGGGCCCGTTAGTGGCTTGTTAGGCCCATTAGTGTCGTATTAGGATTTTTGTAACCTGTTTAGCATGTTAAGCACTCTTGTCTTATATTTAAGTAACTCAATAGAGCTACACTCGTCACATACAAGTCTTATAACCCATCAGTAGGTTAACAAGCTCGTTAGAGTTTGTTTAAGCTCATTTCGGACACAAGACGTGGCTATTGTGTTGTTAACCCATCTCAACACATCCCAAACAACCTTAGTTCGTATATACTATAGTGTACAAATTCTTTATTGAGAAAAATGATTTGTTAAGTATTATGATACGTGACATGAAAGTGTTTTTGTTTCCAAACGAGTTATTAAGCCTCTCGGCTAAATATTTTACGTACGCATGTTAAGTTCAAACGTCCAAGCTTATACATAAGCTTCTTGTTACATGCCTTATGGCTTCTAGTCCACTACACAAGTCATATGTGTTGTATATTACAAGACGTGAACATGGGTTGTGCCATACTAGGCACGACCCATGTTTAGCTTGTTAACACATGATGACTGTGCCCTATGACACATGAAGAAAGCATGAAACTTAAACATGAACATAAGCTAAGACACTTACAAAGGTCATAGCTTCTTGAAAAGTAGTGTCATGTAGTGTGTAGTAAACCTGAATGGTATAACCCTAGTCCTAGCTTAAACCCAAATCCTTCTTGCTTTCAAACCCTTAAGCGTATAACCCTAGCTTACAAATTACTAAATTATACCTTAGACCCTTTGTTTATGAGTTATGGTGTCGTGTTTGTGGAAGTTGTGTCTCGGCTGTGGTATGACCCGAAAATAAGAACAAAGATGATTTTTGCTAGAGTGTTGTTAAGTGTGTGAGTGTGTAAACACTCTTAGTTGTGAGTCTTCCTATTTATAGAGAAAATATCTCTATACCATTTCCTAAAACCGTGTCTCCAGTTGCTAGAGAGGATTAGTAGTTTAAGTACATACTTAGGTGGTTTTTAGGGAAGTTTAAGCTTGTTTAAGTACAAGTATTAATGAATTGGGTGATGTACAAGATTATGCAAGATTTGTTAGGTTGTATGTGTGAGTGACGAGTTGGCTAAAAAGAGGGAAACACAAGATACAAATCTTGTATAAGATTTGTTAAGTACATTTCCTTAATTAATCCTATGTTGTACAAGATTTAGCCAATATTTTATGTATTACCCAATGGTCCTTGTGCCATGTGAAATGAAGGAAAAACAAGGCAAAGTGTGTTAGAGTTTAAGGTTTCCTTAACCATAAGCTAACTAAACATTCATCCTTAAACTAACTATGGTAAGCTATGGGTTAAGGGTACATGTTGTAAGGGTATGTAAGATCTTGTAAGGTATTTACAAGTGATCATCTTCATTCTTAAGTCATTGGACACCTAGGATTACTTCTAATGTACACATGATTAGACAATGTTTAGATACATGAGCTTCTATGTACTTAAGTTAGTTAATAACTAAAAGAATATCAACTTGGTCTCATGTTTGTGTTTTGATTAAGCATAACCGGCCCTATGGCTAGTTAAGACACAAAAACTTATAATATTTTTGTGTTTAAGGTATAAAAGTGGGCATTGGTTTGAGTATAGACAAGTCTAGATATTTCTGGGTATGTCTAAATGTATTTTATTGCGAACGTAAGCCCCTTACGTGACCAACTAAAATAAATAGTGAAAAATAGCAAGAGTCATAAAATGACCTGAAAATGCAAAATGTTACAGTCTCCACCCGTTAAAAGAGCTTTGTCCTAAAAGCTTAAGACATCGTAGTAGATGAAGACGCCCGATTTGTGAAGAGATGTGGGTATTTCTTTTTGAATAAATCTTCATGTTCCCATGTGAACTCAGGTGCTCTCCTCGAGTTCCAGCGAACCTTAACGAATGGTATACAGCTTTGCTTTAATCCTTCGATCTCTTGTTCCATAATTTCAACGAGATTTTCCTCAAATTAAAGTGTATCATCGATGTGAATTCCATCCAACGACATGGCTAACAGTTCGTCAGAGTAACATCTCTTCAGATTCGACACATGAAAAGTACTGTGAACCCTGCTCAACTCTTGAGGAAGTTCAAGCCTGTAGGCAACATCCCCAACCTTAGCTAACACCTTGAAAGGTTTGACATACCTCGGGTTCAACTTACCCCATTTGCCAAAATGTATGACCCCTTTCCAAGGTAAGATCTTGAGCATAACTTTGTCCCCAATTTCAAATTCCATTTGCTTACACTTCAAATCAGCGTAGCTCTTTTGTCAATCCTGAGCAGCTTGAATTATATGCTTGATTTGAACAATCTTTTCTGTTGTTTCTTGGATCATCTCTGGACCAGTGAGTTGAGCTTCTCCAACCTCGGCCCAACACACTGGTGAACGGCATTTTCGGCCATAAAGTGCTTCATAACGTGCGGCCTTAATGCTAGCGTGATAACTATTGTTATAAGAAAACTCGACCAATGGCAAATGTTTAACCTAACCATTTCCAATGTCAATCACACAAGCACGTAACATATCCTCGAGAGTTTGGATGGTTCTCTCGCTTTGTCCATCAATTTCTGGATGGTACGCAGTACTCATATCCAAGCGGGTACCCAAAGCCTTCTGAAGTGATCTCCAGAAATTTGATGCGAACCTAGGGTCACGATCACAAATGATTGAGACGGGTATTCCATGCCTCGTGACTACCTCTTTTAGATACATTCTTGCTAATTTATCTATGGAATATGTTTCTCTCATCGGTGTAAAGATTGCAGACTTAGTAAGTCGGTCAACAACCACCCAAATGGTGTCATAACCTTGCGATAACTTAGGAAGCTTTTTGACAAAGTTCATGGTAATATTGTCCCATTTTCATTGGGTATCTCAGGTTGTACCAACAATCCTGACGGTCTTAAGTGTTCAGCCTTGACCTTAGCACACGTCAAACATTTGCTAACATAGGTGGCGATGTTGGCCTTCATATTGGGCCACCAATATAGCTTGTTCATGTCTTGGTACATCTTGTCAAAACATGGATGGATGGAGTATTTAATTTTGTGGGACTCATGCATGATCACAATCCTCAAGTCACCATAACATGGCAACCAACTCTTGCCGTTTAAGCATAGAGTTTCGTCGGCACAGGGTTCTAACTTTTCCTTCGGTATATCCTTCCTGATCATACCTCCTACGTCTTCATTCTTGATGTTCTCTGGTTTATGTGCTTCTATTTGAGCTTCCAAAATTTGTTTGGGGAGATTTAAACCAATAGTCATGACTAAGGCTCGAACCCGTAATGGCTTAATCCATTCTTTACGGCTTAAGGCATCGGCCACTACGTTTGCTTTCCCTGGGTGATAATGAATTTCACAGTCGTAATCACTGAGCAACTCTAACCAACGACGTTGCCTCATGTTCAGCTCCTTTTGATTAAGAATGTGTTGGAGACTTTTGTGGTCGGAAAACACAGTGCACTTGGTTCCATACAAATAGTGTCTCCAAAGTTTTAGAGCAAACACTACTGCACCAAGTTCCAATTCATGAGTAGTATAATTTTTCTCATGTATCTTCAACTGTCGTGATGCATAAGCAATCACCTTCTCGTTTTGCATCAATACCGCACCCAATCCTTTATGTGACGCATCGCAATATACAATGAAGTTCTCAGCTCCTTGAGGGAGAGCTAAGATAGGCGGGCTGCACAACTTATCCTTCAATGTCTGGAAAGCTGCTTCTTGTTTGTCACCCTATTCAAAGGCGACTTTCTTTTGCGTGAGCTTGGTTATTGGCTTAGCAACTTTTGAAAATCCTTCAATAAACCTCCGATAATAACCGGCAAGACCTAAAAATTGACGTATCTCCGTTGGTGTTTTAGGAGATGCCCAATCTTTTATTGATTCGATCTTGGCGGGGTCCACATGAATGCCTTGACTATCAATCATGTGGCCGAGAAATTGTACCTTAGTAATCCAAAATTCACATTTAGAGAATTTAGCGTACAACTCCTCTTTTTTAAGCAATTCCATAATTGCCTTAAGATGTTCTTCATGCCCTTTCTTGTCCTTTGAATAAATTAGTATATCGTCAATAAAGACAATTACAAACTTATCCAAGTATGGTTTGCACACCCGGTTCATAAGATCCTTAAACACCGCCGGTGCGTTCGTCAAACCGAATGGCATAACTTGGAACTCGTAATGACCGCACCGAGTCCTGAATGTCATCTTTGGAATATCTTCTTCACGTACTCGAAGCTGATGATATCGATCTTTCAGAGTGGATAACGATTCTTTACCGTTAGCTTGTTTAATTCTCGATAGTCGATGCACAAATCCAAATGATCCATCCTTCTTTTTGACAAACAAGACCGGAGCTCCACAAGGTGAGGAACTAGGTCTTATAAAGCCCTTGTCAGATAGTTCTTGCAGTTGCTCCGACAACTCTTTCATTTCAGAAGGAGCTAATCGATAAGGTGCTCGGGCTACAGGTGCAACACCAGGCATCAAATAGATTTGGAAATTCCATTTGTCGAGGCGATGGAAGACCCGGCAAATCTTCAGGAAATACTTCATGAAAATCTCAAACGATTGGTACGTCTTCAAGTCGCCTCTCCTCCGACTTGTCTTCAGTCTCCTTCGTAGTAACATGTGCCAAAAAGACATGATGTCCGTATAACAAATATTTAGAGTTTTGGTGCCCGTAATGATGTACAAACGATTTCTGCTTCCGGTTACTTCTCACCATGAATAATAAGGTTTCAGTTCCCAGGAATACGAACAATCTCTCGGACATAATCGAAGAAGCGTGGTACGTTGACAACAATCATACCGATTTATGACGTTCGAAACCTACCAAGATTTCTAAGGCATTATGTTGATGTTGAATAGGTGGATTAAGAGTTTTAACGTACAACCACGAATAAAGTTTTTTTCCCGATTATTTTCCCGGTCGCTAGTTTCCACATTATAATAATGGTCTAACTAGTTGGCGTGATATCAATAGGGAACTAAATATTAGTAGATACAAAACTTCTATCGGCACCAGTATCAAATAAGATAGAAGCATAACGGTCGTTTAGAAGGAACGTACCCGTAACGACGTTGGAGTCCGGGTTTGTTCCCGCATTGCCTACCACATAGACTTTTGCTGGAGCATTGCCATTCCCACGTTGATTACCATGGTTCCCATTCTTCAACTTTGGGCAGTCTTTCTTGTAATGCCCCTAAACACCACACTCATAACAAGTGACAGCATTTTGAGTTGCTCCGGAGTTCCCACGATTGTTATTATTATTGTTGGGACCCGAACTCCTACAGTCACGAGTTATGTGACCGATCTTCTTGGACTTATTACATTTGGGAGCACATGGCCCCTTGTGGTGATAGTTTCATTTTGTACACAAGGGCAATGATCCCGTGTACTCTCTCTTTTCATCAGGCCCAACAGTGTAAGCTCGCCTAGGTACCCTTGATTGTTCCCAGCATTAAACTCCAACTTCCTCTTCTGCTCACTTGTCTTCAGTGATCGTGAATGTTTTAGAACTTTTTTATCCATCTGATCATTAGAAAACTCAATTGCTTTCTTCATTGTTTTGGGTTGGTATGACATCACATTTCCCCAAATCATATCAGGGAGTCCACCAACATATCTCTCAACTTCATTCGACTCCTCGGGAAACATCCATCCACACATAAGCGCAAGTTTCTGGGGTTTATACGGGGATTTAACTAACCAGTGTAGTTAGTTAATAAAACAACATGTATAGGCTTTTTGGGTGTAATCCTAAAAATTTACCAATTTAAACAAGTTACTCCATCTAAATCCATAGTACTCATTATTGTGGTTTCGAATAGATATACCAAGCCAAGTTCTAAAGTCTACAACATCACCGGCACACTCATATTTTTGTGGAATTTGGGTAAACATTTGGAAACGGATAAGGTTAAATTCTCATATTGTGTGCGGGTAATGTAACTAGTAATTTCACAAAAGTATGCTTGAATTTTTTTTAAATTTGAGCATAATTTAAGCATCTTAGTTTGAAAAATAGGACAAGTATACATTCTAATTCCCATCCCCCCACTTGAAATATACAACGTCCTCGTTGTATAGATAAAGCATTAAAAACGAGAATTAAAAGAATTAGAATGAGAAACTCCCCTGATATTTTGCTCGGTAAATTCTCCAAGTTCAGTTTATGAGCAAGAATGTGTGTTGTAAATGCGTCTGGATACCAGCATGACTACAACACACACATAGGATTCCAGATGATTGATAGTTCACCAACTTTGTCGATTTCTTTTCCAGCGAAGTCCTGTATAAATTCTCAGAAAACAAATGCAATTCTATCTCCGTGTATTCGTTAGTTAGACTTGAAATAAAAACCTAAAAACTGTATAGGAAGTCAATACGCCGTATCCATACCCCAGGATACGCCGTATAGAAGCCTATAAATAGTATCGAAATACGAGTCAGTCTGCTAAGTACGCCGTATCATGTGCATGAATACGTCGTATAGACATAACTGGCAATAATGTTTAAAAGTGCATAAAAATAAAGGACTGATAACGTCCAAGCAGTCAATACGCCGTATCCATAGGGTTTGGATACACCGTATAGACAGTCTAGGAAGACAGACTCGATAAAAATATTGAAAATACATTTCGGGTTGTTTCCCGGCAAGCACTTTTGTTTACAGAAAAGTCTTTAAGTTAGACTTGCCCCAATTTAATCTCATCCTTATAAAACAATCCAGGGTCAAACGGGATGCCAAACGACACATATAAATTCTTAATAATATTTAATAGCATCCCGTTGTTAAGATAATTCCAAGCCACGATATTAACATTTAATTCCTTGATAAAAGTTTCAGTTTTGAAAAATTTATTAGATGTATCATGACTTGTTTTCAAAAGCTTATTTGACCTTTGTGCATAGGTGTAACATTCCGTATTTTTAGGTCATTTACGACGTCATCTATTTTACTAATTATTTTTTTTCGTACGCGTTTACTTTTAATTCTTATTAAATAGTTAAATCGCGTAAGTTAAAAATCAACAATTAGCGTAAGCGAGCACCAAATAAATTAAAGTTTACGTCAAGTAATCATTATATTATTATTACTAAAGTAATAATTTACTTATTATGTTTTATTTTTATCGGTTACGTAAAACGTTTACGTTTCGCGATAAATTACGTTTAGGCATTTCTAGAACCACAAAAATTAATCTACGCTTCAACAAATACCCATTATTATTTTTTAATGCTCAAGCTTATAAAACTTTACCCATGGTTGTTAATTGGGACGCCACACATAAAAAGGAAATATCCAAGACTTATCAAATTTCAAGTATACACTTTAATCACTTATAAATAAAACTACACTTTACATTTAACATACACATTTTAACTTCAAGTAATAACTAGCCATTTCTATCAAAATAATATCTAGATAACACAATCCTTGAATTCATGGGATCACTTCCATCTTAGGAGACATAAGAACACATATCATAAATTAAGGCTTAGTTTTGACTAGGAACATTGACCAAACATCTTCCTTAAGACCCTCATTGTGTTCCAAAGACCATAAGACCTCCATGAAACCCTCAAAGTGTTCTTTGACTAGTCCTTGTGGTATTTAAGGCTTTTGCTAGTGGTAATGCACACACACTTCTCATTCTTAAGGTGTAAAACACAAAAAGCTCTCCTCCTTCCCCCTCTTAGCTCACGGCTCACTCAAACAACATACCAAATCCATACCAAATTTTATTTAACACATTTACATACATTCCTACAACATATCTAAGATGTCCTAAGAAGATTTGAAGTCTTGGTTAACCATTTACAAGTATTGAAGCAAAGAATGGAAGATTAGGGTTTAAGGTTGCTAATCTTGCAAGCTTGGTTTAAAAATCTAAACAAGGGTTTAGATTATATTTCTCATCATCATTTATCACCTTAAGGTTATCTATAAGCCCTCACCTTTTCATTTTCATGATTTTATGAGTATATTAGTTCTATATGGCAAAATCACCATTAGGATGCTTTTAAACATGTAAAACATATTTTTGCTTGTGATTATAATTTTGTACACTTATTCATGTGTTATGTGGTTGAATATATTATGGTATAATGGCTTGTGGAAGACTTGTGATTAATTTATGTAGTTAAAAAGTATATAAAAACAAAGTTATACAAATAAACTCAAAAGATATATAAGGGGCTGTTTTGGTCCGAATTTTTGGACATGGATTTTATATTTTATAAAAATAGTACGTCTTATGACGATTCCAAAATGATAAGAAACTCGAAAAACCAATTTATAATGAAAAAGATACGACGATTACAAGTTTACGATAATTAATACTTTTTTAAAAATAATTTTATAAAAAGTTACTATTCATCAGGGACTTTATTTTTGGAAAAACATCATAAATAAATAGAACTTTTAAATACGAAGACGTACTCGAAAGAATCGCTAAAAACGGAGTTAAAACGAATAAGTTACGACATTTACGAGATTTACGATAACTAAATCTATAAAAATAAATATATAACTGTTATGAACAGTAAAATCACTATTCATCAGAAAAACTCAAATTTTGAAAATGTTATATTTTGATAACTCGTCTTAATACGAAGGCGTGGACGTAAGAAACGAAAGAAACGGACTAAAAACGAGAAAGTTACGCCAGTTTTACTAAAGTATACTTATAAACGTTTTTACTTTATAAATATGATTTCACTAAAACGATTAGATGGTGATGTAGCTATATAGAATTATATGTGGTATTAGTTAATCAAAGTACTATATTACTAGGGAGTTTCATAATGAGGCCTCTTCGGGGTGGCGTATCGACGAGTTGTTGGATTTACGATTTAAAGTGTCCTAGCTCCTCATACGTCACTACATGACCTCTTAATTATGATAGCCCGAACGATAGTATGATGAGCTATACGACCTATAAATAATCAAAGTGTTTAGTACTTATACGACCTATATTGGATTAGGTTGCCTTCGGATTCCTTCGTGACGCATTTTTCTATTGTGAATACTTGTTGATTACCATTCACTCGAGGTGAGTTCATAGCCCCCTTTTTACTACGTGATTGTTTTACAAAATCTACGGGGTGAATTACATTGCTTGTTTTACTATTGGACACAAGTGTTTTTCTAAGTGTTTTCAAAGTGTTTACAAAGTGTATGCTATCCAGATTACTGCCTGAATATTATTGCTAAGTTACCTTATTGCCGTGAAGTCCCTATTTATCATGAACCGTTAATTGCTATTGTAGTAAGCGCGAGTGTTGTGGATAGATCTATCGGGACTGACAATCCCCACCTTTCCTTGGGTCACTAGTTTGATCAAGGTGCATTTAACATTCTTAAGGGAACCAAAAAGTGGCAAACCTAAAAGTTGGCCTGATATAACAAAACAACTTCTCCAGCCATTGGGTTTTCCCCCCAAAAAAACAACTCACGGGTTTACAAACTCGTTTCTCACACCCAGTAGACTACCCTCACCACCATGGGTAATCACTTCCCCCTCCTCCCTAACTTTCCCACCAAAAGAAAGCCTTTGCCATATGGCAATCACCCATTTCCCATAAAAGTAGCCGAACCAATGGATAAGATGGTTTTAAAAGAAGCACATGGACTTTTGATGGCTTGGATTTACTCATTGAAGTCCTCACAAAAGAACACAAGAAAAGAAGCTGAAAGACATAGATTATAGGTAATAGAAATAGGGACTTAGTGATATTGAAAAGTGTGGAGCTTATTTTAGTTAATTAAATTTTCAAATTCAGTCAAAATTTATGTTTGTTTATGCTTATTTACAGCTTATTTAAAGTTCTTTGTACCCCTTTTTATCAATGAATGAAGCATTAAGTTTTTTTAAGATTTATACCCGTTTTAAAGAATTATTATCAAACGATAAAATTACCTTATATATGTTAAATAAGCAGCTATAAGCTCTTATAGAAGCTTATTAAGCTTATAAACCTGAACTCTCATATTTATAGTTTTATAAGTTTTTGTTGAAAAAATCAAGAATAAGCATTTGGAAAGATAAGCTAAAGTTGGAAAGAACATATGGCTTAATTCCTGGCTTATTTAAAAGCCAGAAGCATGGTAGCTGAAAGCCCTTGAGGGTCCAAAGAAGTCCTTGTAAAAGCTTGGACACAGGTATCACAATTCACTCTTTTAAAGTCTCATTTTAGAAGTTTTTTATAAGCTTAATTCTGTTTTAGCTTTTTAGAGTGCTTATTTCCTGCTTATTATATGTTCATTTCGGGTGTTTAAGGCATATTTGCTATTCCCTATTAAGCATGGAGAGCAAAACAGTTTTTTTAAAGTATTAAATCATTTTAAGAAATTATAAAGGGGTGTTTTGGGTCAATATTAGAAAAACGGGTCAAAAGTTTGTGTGCATTGGGTTGAGGTATTTTAGATGGGGGGGGCTTTAAAAAAAAAAAAAAGCTTAATCTTTTAATCTCATCTAAGCTGTTTCAAAAGTTTTTTAAGGTTCAAATTGTTTTTCAAAGCTCTTTAAAACCATTTTCAAAACTGTTGAGATTTTCAAAACACCAACAATGCTTATTTTTGGTTAAGCACTGTGAGTTTGAGTCTAAGTTTCATAAAATTTGTGTGTTTTGTGGTGTTAAACCAAGCTGTCAAACCCTTTGTTCTTTTGACATGTTAAGTCAAAAATCACTAAGTATTTGTAGTAGCAGTTTTAAAAACTCAAGGGGACCTTTTTCCACCCTACAAAATTCAGCAAGTTTTTATGATTTTCCAAAGCCAAAAGTTTGTGCAAATAATCCATTAAGCTAGAATAACACAATCTGTTTTCATTTTCTTTTCAATTGAGCTATTTGACAGCTTAAAATAAGCTGTCAAATCATCCTTTAGTAGCCTTAAAGCTCCCCTGGTTGCAAAGGGGAGGCTTATGCCCTTTTTCATAAGCTTTTAAGATAAGTTAACCCAATTTCTTGGCTTCTTTTAAGATCTATAAGCTCTTGTACTAACTTCTAAGTCCAGTCCTTAGTGAGCTTATTTTGATGGCATATGTTTTAAGCCCAACTTGGCTTTTTGACTGTTTTTTGCATTACCTTAGGTTGTAGGGATTGCTTATTTTCTTTTCTGGCTTATTGAGCTTTTCTCATAAGCTCATTGTGCTCCTCAAAGCTTTTAGGTTAATATAGACAATAGTTAGCTTAATTGCCTTTTCCTAGCCTTATTCCAATGACTTAGTGAAAAATTTAGTTTAAGATTTATTTTTAGTTTCTGTCATCATAGGCTCATTCACAGCTTATTCACCTTAACTTTTAGCCTTTTGAGCTTATTTAGATTAGTTTTAGGTCTTTTTAGCTTATTTTAGTTCAATCTTAGCTTAAAACCACATGACCAAATAACTTAGCAACATTTAGCTTTTAAGCCCTTTTAAGCTAAACTGTGCGACTTTTAAGCTTATTTTTAAGCTTATTCCGGGGTTTCATAAAAAGCCTTTAGTTTGACAAAATTTGTTAAGCCCCACGAGCTTAACAACTTTGCTTTTGAAGTTTTCAAGAAAAAAAAAGGGAGAAAGACACGAGGTCCGGGTGAGCAAGACTCGAACCCAGACTCTCGATACAGTCCCCTTTTATAACACACATACCGCTGCTCCTTGGTCCTTTTTTCGTTAAGACTCAAGCCATTGGTATTTAAGGGCCTTTGAGCTTATAAGCTAAAAAGCTGTAACAGCTTATTTACGAGCCTCATTTTAAGCAAATTTGTGTTTCTTATTTTTCCGTAGATCAATCATAAGTAAAAGTACTTTTAGTAAATTTCAGATTTTCAAAGTCTATTTAATATTTTTTGTAATTAATTTCGTTAAAGTTTAAATAATTCATAAAAAATACAAAAATTATAAAAAAAATATTTTTCTTTTTTAGAAAATTTTCCTTTGGTCATAAGGTTTGAGGAAAAATAAAAACTTTTCGTAGGGACAGTTTTACAACTTTTTACTTTTAAAGAACGGTCCGGGTACGGGATTTGTCTTGACTCGTTTTGGGTCAACGAACTCCGTTTTTCGTTCTAGTCTTTTTCATTCTTCGTTATTTGGTCCCCTGAGTAGTTTAAAGTAAAAATTTCTTCGTAGGTTAATTTTAAAGATTTAGGTTTTTTCCCCCCTTTATTCGGATTCGTGCTCCTCGTTTTCTAGTAATTTCAAAATTATTCTAGGTTTTTCTTAACTTTTAGTTTGTTATTGTTAATTTGACTTTTCCACACTTTCAATTCAATTTTTCCTTCAAACTCAAATCTTCGACTGTATCGCTTCTCAGTACAGCCTCGTTGGGGTTAAAATTTACCATCCCAGCCTCGTTGGGGATAAACGACCCGGGAAAGCTCTATACTACTTCTCGGTATCATTGATTGTTGGTTTTTACACTTATTTATATATTTTATATTTTAATATATATTATATATATATTTAGTGTAAACTCAGCCAGTCAATTTTTGGCGCCGTTGCCGGGGAGGCTGTGCAACCGTTTATCGTTACGTTTGATCAACTGTGTTTGAAACTGTGAATATTTTCTTTTATTATAAAAATATAAAAAAGTACAAAAATATTTTTCATTTCTTTTAGTATAATTATCTAGTTTAAAAACAATGGAAAAAACAAATAATAAAATAAACAATAAAAAATATTGTCCATAAAAAAGAAAATAATATTCAAACACCAAAATTAATATTCTCAACTGAGGTTTTATATAATAAGTTCGCGGTGAACTTGTTGGTTCCCAACTCGAACAAAAGATTTAAAAACTTGCCTTTTGTGTCTCTTACGACGTACGGCTCACCTTGAAAATTTGAACAAACTATAAAGTGGGTATAAGGAGGGTTGTTCCTAGGAACTACGACCCGAAAGGAGAAATAAGCTTCGCGCTATTCCTACTCCTCCGCTCACCTGTGCGTTTATCTTTTTGAGAGCTACCGTGAAGTAAGCAGGATTATTTGGTTTAATTTTGTTTAATCTCATTGTCCGTTTTAAAATCAGTTTGTGAATTAAGCTTTGAAAAACCAAAAAAATTAGGTAAATTTTTTTTATATTTCCTTTTGTGCATGGCACTCGGTCTCATGTCCCGTATTTCAGTTTCCAGAACCTATGTCCGCAGCCTTCTGTTTTGAATCATCCAATCTTGAGAAACCTGATTATTCCCCTAGTTACGATGGATGATAAGTAGTACTAATGGCGCAATGCTCGAAGCACACCGAGGGTTACGAGGATGCCGATAGTTATTCCGGAAATCACCGCGAATAACTTTGCGATTCAAGCTGGTCTTCTGATTTTGTCCAAAACAAGCAATTTTTTGGAAATGATAAAGAAGACCCAACATGCTCACATCGTTATTCAACAAGATCTCTTCTACAATGAAGATTCCGAAGTACCAAAGACGTCGGTTAAGCTTATCTTTTTTCCCAGTTTTCTCTCGATCAGGGGCCAGCCCCCCCGGATATGCTTAGAAAAAGAACCCCCTCGGTCGATTTGAAACACTGGGTGATTTGTTTGTCGAAATTTATTAACAAATTTTTCCCTCCCTCTAAAACGACAAATCTCAGAAATGAAATCACGAGATTTCAGCAAAAATTTGATGAGACGTTTTATGAGGCTTGGGATCGTTTCAATGATCTTTTAAGGGGATGCCCTCATCATGGGTTTTCAGAATTGCATCAACTCGATACATTCTATAATGCCCTAAACTCAATTGATCAAGATTCATTGAACTCTGCTGCTGGTGGTAACTTCTTAGACAAAATGCCTCGAGAATGTTTAAAAATCATCGAGAGCAAGTCTAAGGTACGTCAATCAAGAAACAAAGCTGTTGTAGCTAAAATGAGTACAAGCTCTTCCACCCCAGCAATCTCATCTGATGTTGCTGAACTCAAAGACATGGTTCGGGCATTGATTCTCGACAGAAAGAACCAAACCCCAGCTTCCGCCCCCGTAAAAGCGGTTGAACAAAGTTGTGTAACTTGTGGGGGAGGTCATTTTTATCAAAACTGTCCAGCCACTAATAGCAACATTTACCATGACAATATCCAAGAGTATGTGTCCCAGGCCGCTGCGGCCAATTTCAACCAAGCTAATTCTGGTTATCGACCTCCGATGGTCTCAAATCAAATTCGACCTCCTGGTTTTCCTCCCATTCAGAATCCTCATGCAAATAGTCAAAACAATTTCAATCGAGGAAATAACTTCAATCAAAACCGAGGAAACAATTTTAACCAAGGTCAGATTTATCGACCTCCGGTAAATCAACCAGTAGCTCATCAAGGACCTGCTCCTCAGACACACGGTGTGTCAAAAACAGATTTTGAAAGATATGTCACAGCCAATGATGCAGTGTTGAGAAACATGCAAAACCAAGGTCAAAACCTGCAATCCCAAATGGCAAATTTGACTAACATGGCAAATTTGACTGACATGTCTTGTCAAATTTGTTTATCTGCAAATCAGCTACTACTTCCGTTTCTGGAACCTCTTCCTGGTAACACTGTTACAACCCCAAGGAAGATTTAAAAGGTATCACTACCCGAAGTGGTGTTACCATCCAAGGAACGAAAGCAGTTAATCATGACACCGAGGTGACAAAGGACACGATGCCTCCTGCTAAAAACGGAAGCACCGAAAATGTCCGACCTCCTGTTGTTCAAATTCAGTCTCGTAATCCAAATCCTGAGCCCAATGTTGCTCCCGTTGTTGCTCCTGTTGTTGCTCCTGTTGTTACTCCTGTTCCTAAAGCATCAATCCCATTTCCATCAAGAAGGAATGATGAAAGGCGCAAGGAAAAGGCTAACGACCAAATCGAGAAATTCTATGAAATCTTTAGAGATTTGAGTTTTGAGATTAGCTTTACCGATGCCTTGATGCTCATGCCTAAATTTGCTTC